>VXBO01013577.1:241327-280213 GCA_013400135.1 Rhinoptilus africanus
GGAAAGGGGAAGGGGAAGGGGAAGGGGAAGGGGAAGGGGAAGGGAAGCGGGAAAGCCACTGTGACATAGAACAGGATTACTTGTTCATTTGCGAAATGCAACATCTTTCTGGGCAAGAGATTTCCTAGGTTCAGTGATTTCACCTGCATTGGTTGACAATCGCTTCTGCCCTGTGTAAGTTTCCTTGTGTCCTCTCCATTCTACATGGGTTATTCACGACCCTGCTTGTACTTTTACCTGGCACTCAAACCTACTGATTAATTTTTGGCATCAGTCCCATCTCCACAACTTTTTGATACTACTATGGGGCAGACAGAAATGGATTTTCAGGCTGTTAGCTAGCTCAGAAAAGCATATATTTCAGTGTATGTGAATATTTCACCTAGGGCTTTCAGTTTATTTTCGTTTTAAGAGTGATCATCTCTTCAGAGAAACTGATAAACTGATTTTTGGTCCAGTTCTGCACAACATAAAGCATGAAACAGTACAGAATGATTCAGACTCACAATTCAGACAAGGAAAGGAGCTGTGCACAGGGCTTATTTTTCCCAATTTGGCATGTGATTTGCCTGCAAAAGGCCCAACTTCAATTTCTTTGCATCATCCTGAGAAATAGCAAGGTGAAATCTACCCCAGGCTTGTGCTTTGCTTCATCCCCTAATAAATCTTAACAGCCATTTATTGCTCCATATTTTACCAAGCTAAAGAGATCATGCCTTAATTATTTCCTCGCGTGCCTTTGAGGGTTGCAGGAATAAGGCAAACAGAGTTCCAGTAAAAATAATCAGTGAAATAAAAATTAAAACATCAATTTTCTCTTCCGTGATCTTGTAATTGAAATACTCTGTCCTTTTCAGGCTTCATGGTGTTCACACAGCGTGATTTCCCTGTGTGATCAGTGAAAGGAACAAGGCTGCTCCGAAGATGTGTCACCTCACTTCAGAAAAGTAGTGTCTGGACGCAATTGTCTCTGCTGACTGTTGTAGAAGCATGCTTTACAGCAGATACCTAATTTTTATAATTAGTTGCAAGAAATCTGTTGTTAAAACTAAATTTCACTTTTTTTTTCTTTCTTTTTTTTATTTTTTTCATACAAACTGTTGCTGAGAAGATGCTTGTAATCTCCTACCCTTTATGCCTCTTTCAGGGTAACTGTGAAGGCACAGCCTGAAAACTCTTCTAGGAGCATGTTGAATTATTACTGTGAATTTATCACAGCGTTCAGCTATTCCAGATTTACTGCCATATGTTGGCCTTTAGTGTAACTCCCCTCATCCCCCACATTGTTAGCAGCCTCAGGTGTGCAGAATGGCTCCATGAATCTGTGAATCTGATAAATGGCATCCATTACTGGCAAGATTGTTTCACATCTCTTTGCAGTTGATTTCTCTACAGAAATGCTTCTGCTAAACCAGGGCTTTTTATTTATTTATTCCAGTGATTTCCATATCTTCATAATTGCCCTGGCCAGTGCACCTTTCATTAGTTATTGGTCATTAAAAAGTTGTACAATGTAAATTCATTCCCTGCTGTCCTCAGGGATCTGACCAGGAAGATGACCTCTGATGTGTGGTTGAACTCCTACAGCTTTGTCAAGTGGATGTAGACCAGGAGAACAGAGGAAGCTCCTAACTCTTCAAGTCCTGCTGCCATGTGGCCTCCTGGAAGAATAACCATGTACAAAGAATGACCTTCAATGGGTGGTGGCAGTTGTTAGAGGGCAAAAGCCATGCCAGGGAACACTGCGGTGCCCATAATGTTATAGATGAATAATTCGGAGTATCCTTCAGCATCCCCTGAAATGGTTAACATATCAGTCTATAGTCAACTGCCCCATACTTGTGTGAGTGCTGTGGAGTTGCAATGTGTGCTGTGGAGTTGTTCCAAAATCCACCAGCCACTGTTTTGCTTTGAAAGTCACTGTGCTGTGAAGGTTAAGAGCATCTTACCTTCATCAGGATCAGGCCAACATAATTCAGCTGCACCAAAAGCAGTGTGGTCAGCAGGTTGAGGGCAGTGATTGTCCCCATTTACTTTGCTCTAGTGAGATCTCACCTGCAGTACTACGCCCACTCTGGAGCCCCCAACATAAGGAGGATATGGATCTGTTGGAGCAAGTCCAGAGGAGCCCACAAAGGTGAGCATAGGGCTGGAGCACCTCTGCTATTAGGCCAAGCTGAGAGAGTTGGGGTTGTTCAGCCTGGAGAAGAGAAGGCTCTGGGGAGACCTAATAGCAGCCTTCCTGTCCCTAATGGTGGTCTACAGAAAAGACGGAGAGGGACTTTTGATCAGGGAGTGTAGTGTCAGGACAAGGGGTAATGGTTTTAAATTGAAAGAGGGTAGATTTAGATTAAATATTAGGAAGAAATTCTTTACTGTAAGAGTGGTGAGACACTGGAACAGGTTGCCCAGAAAAGCTGTGGATACCCCGTTCCTGGACGTGTTCAATGGAAGGTTGGACGGTGCAGCCTTTGAGCAATCTGGTCTGGTGGGAGGTGTCCCTGCCCATGGCAGGGGGGTTGGAACTAGATGATCTTTAAGGTGCCTCCCAACCCAAACCATTCTATGACTCTATGATCTTTCTGATTTCAAAAGCTGCACTGAAACTCCCAAAGCCCCTTATGCCAAAGGTAATCATGTTCTCACACACTTGTGGCCAAGAGGGAAGAGAGAAGAGGGAAACCAGGAATGGTAATTTTGATGAATCAAAAACTTTATTTTGCTCCATACTTGGCTGGAGAGATTCCTCTAACTGGACAGTAGCTTCTCTGGATAAGGCTTTAAATATGCCCTGACAAAACTTTGAGAAGAAAAAAAAAAAAAAAAAAAAATCTGGGGAAAAGCAAGTGTATATTAGCCTCAAATTACTGTGCAATTACATCATCGATGGAGGTATGAGCAACATGATGAGCAACGTGTCAGTTGCCTTTTGTTCTGTTCAAAATGAGATACCAGTCAGAAACCTACTTTTAAGTGCATTTGTGTTTGTAAATCACACTGAGGTATCTCATTAGTGTCTGCAGTACATCCTTTTAACTAAGCAGCAGAAGGGCTGCTATGTTGCAGCTAATTAATGTTTAATTGGAGGTGACTTTTGGGAGGGGTCTGACTATGCCAAAAATATATGCCAAACATTTTCACTAGGTGTAAATCTCACTCTTGGGGTAAAGCCATGTGGTCTACTTTGGAAAGGTACCCATCAAAACCATACCTCCATTGTCTGCAGATATCCTTCGCCCTTGGTCTGACTTTTAAGCAATCTGAGTGATTCTATGATTCTATGATTCTATGAGTGATATGGTAACTCTTCAAAAGCCTTTTAATGTTCTCTCTGAGACTTTTCTTTACCTTAATTGTATTTGCTCTGGATTTATACCTACCAGAAATAACAAGGAGGCCAAAAGCCCTTGTGGGAGATGTGTGTAGATGTTGGTGCCCTGTAAAGGAAAAGACCCAAGAAATCTTGGTAAGGAAACTGCTGATGAGCCCATGAGGATCTTTATAAGTATTCTAGGCTTGGTGATGGTAGGTGTTACCTTTCTCTCTGTATTTGCTTGGATCACATCCATTTAATTTTATCTTCAAAGCTGAAAGAGCCATAAGGTTTCGGCTATGGGTTGGAAGAATTTATCTCACTCATTGACTAGCATTTTGTAGGAGTTCATTCAAGTCATGCATCAAGAACTCTGCAGAGAGAAATCCAAAGATTTGGAAAGGCTTCTCTAGGAGCTGCCTGGGGGTGCACGAGCTTCATGTTATTTTTACTGCAAAGTCCCTGGGAGATACCAAGGTTCTCAGAGTTCTTTTGAGTTCAGCAAAGCAGGTGGTGTTTTTTATTGGATTAATGGTGTTTCTGCAGGTGCTGTGGTTGCGCGCTGCTGAGAAATTACATCCTACCTGCTTCCGTTTTCCCAGCCATTTCATTTCTATGCAGAATCTCTCTTTGCTGCCTGGTGCTGTTTTTTTGGTGTTGCTTTGTGTTGATAAAGAGCTGGTCTGTTCCACCTCTAAGTGGTCCACACTCCACACTGGGAAAAAAACGCCTGATTCGGAAGAGGGTGCTGTATTCACCCAGTGTGAAACGTCCCTGTCCTCATCTGAGTTTTCAGGGGTCTCTTACGAAGGTGTCTCTGAAAATTTCTGAAGGAATATTCCTCCTTTTTCTCATCTGTTCCTCTAACAGCAAGGATTCACACCCATTCCTGTCACTTTTTCTGCCATTCAGTAGGCGCTGTGGTTCCTCCTGCGTGAGTCCTTCTGCAGAGCAATGGAGAGGAGGGGAGAAAAGCTGCTGTGTTTTCTGTCAGATGGAGTTTAGTAAATAAGTGTAAATAAGGCTTACAGAGCCATCCACAAGTTTAAAAGGATCCAGCCAGAAATAGCAAGCTGGCAGGGCGGGCTCTGCTCAACAGCATCACCCTGGCCATCGAGTTTTGTTTGTACATTTTTTTCCTGTGACTGAAGTGAAAGCTAATGGAAGAAAATGTGCGTAAAGGTCCAGGAAGTGACCTGGAAGTGAAAAATCAAGAAAAGGAGGCTCTGTGAAATAGTTGTATCTCAGTCATGGGCTGGGCAGCTTTCTTTACTCCTACGTTTCTTTTTTTCTTTGTATAAGGTGCTATTATTTTTGTTTGTAGAATAGCACGGAGGCTCATCTGACACTCAGATTCATTATATTTCATGGTTTTCATAAATGAATGACAGCAGGCATTTTCTATTGCAGGGAGGGCTTCGTGAAATGGCTTGGTAAAAAAAATCCTCCCTCCAAAACCTCTCTATGGAGACTTTTGGAAGGATGTAGGAGAGGTCTGTGGGCACGTGCTGAACCAGTAGGGGTTTGGTTCGTGATCCCAGCTAATCTAAACCCTGGATCGGTAACTGCAGTTGAAGGGCAAGCTGAGGCCAGCTCTGAGGGGTGGAAAGGGACTATCTGAGTCTTGGAGTGCAATCCCTGCCTTGTGTTGTGGAGCACACCTAATTCAACTTCAGCCATTGAAAATTACCTATATATATATATGTTTGAACTGGTTATCAAGGTTTCCTCCATAGCAAGTGGATACAGATGGGCAGCTCCAAAGGCTCATTCAGCTCACGGGCGGCTGAGATACATGGGCTGACTGGCACTCCCAGCAAGGGACCTGAACTAGACGCAGATCTTTAAAATTAGCTGAGGTGAGAGAAAGGCCACTTACTCTACAGAGCTCAGTGCAACTATTGCCCACCCCCAGAGGTGCAGTGTTACCCAGGAGGCAGCATTCCTTAATATGGTGCTTGAATCACAGAATCATAGGATGGTTTGGGTTGGAAGGGACCTTAAAGATCATCCGTTTCCAACCCCTCTGCCCTGGGCAGGGACACCTCCCACCAGACCAGGTTGCTCCAAGACCCGTCCAACCTGGCCTTGAACCCCTCCAGGGATGGGGCAGCCACAACGTCTCTGGGCACCCTGAGCCAGTGTCTTACCACCCTCACAGTAAAAAAATTCTTCCTAATATCCAATCTAAATCTCCCCTCTTTCAGTTTAAAACTGTTACCCCTTGTCCTATCACTTCACTCTCCAATCAAGAGTCCCTCTCTATCTCTCCTGTAGGCCACCATTAGGCACTGGAAAACTGTTATAAGGTCTCCCTGGAGCCTTCTCTTCTCCAAGCTGAACAATCTCAACTCTCTCAGCCTGTCCTCATAGGAGATGTGCTCCAGCCCTCTGATCATCTTTGTGGCCTCCTCTGCACCCATTCCAACATCCATGCCCTTCTTGTGCTGTAGACTCCGAAGCTGGACACAGCACTCCAGCTGGGATCTCAGGAGAGCAGTGTAAAGGAGCAGAATCACCACCTTCTGGCCATGTTTCTTTTGATGCAGCTCATGTTCTGGTTGGCTTTCCTGCGTTTGAGCGCACATTGCGAGCATTGGAGAACAATGCAGGAGACATTACAGGAGACATTACCCCTCAGTAGGCAGGAATTTCTTTGGGGAGACCAGACAGTTGTAAAATCGAGTTTGTATTGCTGTGTGTGATACATCTGGTACTCTAGAGGTTAACAGATACTCTCATTAAAATTCAGTCCTCTAAAATGAAATATCCTGAAATCTGCTGCACTTCACACCACATGAAAGTGGGTGTAACAGCAATGGAATAAGTTGGAGTTCATCTCTGCTAAAAGTGTCGGGCAATTTGCAATGCAACGTGCAATATTTTGGTGCGAAGACATCAACTGGACTTTCCCAATGAAAGCTGGGCACAGATTTTAATTTACACTAGAAAAAGACCTGCCCCAGGAGTTCAACTAAATTATGAGGAATGTCAAAGAAAGACAGTGCTCATAAGAGTGACAGAAACTGTCAGTCAGTAGGGTAAAAAGAAGCTTTGAGCATGTCTTTGCAACACAATTTCTTAGTTCCTGCCAGACCCATGTATGTCTATTTATAATTCCAACTTTCCTCAGTTAATCATGTCAGAAATGGCATTTGTACCCCTGGGAACTGTATCTGACGTAACAGTTTTTGCCAAGTTGTTAATCCCAGAAGAGAATCCCCAAGTAAACTGATTACAACGCTGGCAGCACAAAATAAGCTCAGAACTTCCATTAATCACTGCACAAACCGCGGCAAACTCGGAGATGAATTTAGATCTATAGGAACATTCCTGGTGCTTAAGGGAATAATATACAGACAGCTTCAGACATCATGTGAGTGGGTAGTTGCAGAACACAGAAGCTATACCCTCCTTGGAGGTAACACGTGAACCAGAAGCTCCTGTTCATTTTCTCATTTACTTGAATGGAAATAGCTCATACAGAAGTAGTGGGGCTAGAAAATTGGAATCTGTGAAAAGAAATGACACTCAAGGAATATTTTGCTAATGAATGTCTTGCCTTTCCCATCAAAGGCTGCCTTCTCCCATCTCAATGCTTGCCCAGAGAAGGTCCTTCTCCCATTTCACTGCTGATGGGCACCCATCAGTTACAGGGTTGAGTGTCTCCACTGCTTTTTTTGTTCAAGAAATAAAAAAAGATTGGAGATACCAACTAAAACAACAACCCAACTGCAGAAACTCCAGTAAACCAAAGGCCCATGTGGAGAAGCTGAAATCACTGTTAGACACCTGGAGAGTTCAATTTGCTCAAGCCTTGGCCTTCTCCAGTCTCCTTTGCAGGGAGCAAGAAAGTATTTTGTGAGAAAAAATAATATGAGCAGTTTCATTTTGCAACTCACAGAAAAAAAAAAAAATAGAAAAAAAAAAGGTAAAGATGTTTGAATTTTACAGTGTTCTTGTTCTCAAGGCAAAACCTAACTCCTGTGAGACAGTGAGGACAGTGGGAACTCCTCCAGTTCATACACAGACCCGGTGTCCAGCTTCCTGCAGATCCCCTTTCTGAAAGAAAATACTGCAAGTCCAACCCCTGACTCAGTCTGCGCTAATGCTGATCGAATGGGTAAATCGCTTGGGATCATAGGAGGCTTTCTGCCCTATCAAATAACCAGTCTCCCTGGTTTACTCATGTGTCCTGCTATCCCCAAATCTTGCCACACTCCTGGACTTTCTTCTTGGGAGACTACCCACCAGTTACCTCCCAAAAGGTGTTAGAACAGGTTGCCCAGGGAAGCTGTGGGGGCCTCATCCCTCAAAGTGTTCAAAACCAGGCTGGATGGGGCTTTGAGCAACCTGGTCTGGTGGGAGGTGTCCCTGCCCATGGCAGGGGGTTGGAACTAGGTGGTCTTTAAGGTCCCTTCCAACCTAAACTCTTCTATGTTTCTAAAACAAGACTCCAAGAAACTGAGCAGTAGCAGTACTCCAAGGACTGCTCCTAAGTGACAGGATGGGTGAGGCTGCAGGTGAATTTGGAAGGGGAAATGCAACCAGTAAAGTGGCACAAAGGCATCTGGGTGGAGCCATCAGCAATATACAGGAGCTGCTTTCTATCAGTTCATCCTGCAGAAAACCACCCGCCTTCCTTGAATATCTGTCCCTGCTGGTCCTAATTACATGCTGATGAATTGCCTTGGAAACAAAATAACAGTTTCCTAATGGTCCATCTCCCCTCCTCCCCTTTTCTGTTGCAAGTGTCTGAAATTACATTCAAATTTTAAATCACAGAATGATTTATTACCATTCTCTAAAGCTCAGCTTCCCCTGGTTAAATAGATGATTTACCAGTAGCTTCTCCCCTCCGGGAATGAAAGGCTCAAGCACTGAATGGACGCTACAAGGGTCTTTGTTAGAAGGTGGTAGGCAGTAGAAGAGTCCCAGACTTCTAAGATTTAAAACTCAATATGCTCACAATTTAAGTGAATTCTCACTTTCTTTCGAAGGTTTAACAGACTGGCCCCATCAGTATCTGGTTGCTCAGTGCTGGGTTAGGACTTCGGTGTGGTCGCTGTGACCCAGGAAATTGGTTGAGTCACCCTCCCTGAAGGTATTTAAAAGATGTGTAGATGTGGCATTTGGGGACATGGTTTAGGGGTGGATTTGGCAATGTTAAGCTAATGGTTGGTCTGGATGATCTTTTCAAACCTAAATGATTCTGTGATTCTGTGATTTTGCCTTGCTTCTCTCCTTTGGAGAAGACTGCACCCAAATTGCACCTAAGGGACAAGGACTGGGAAGTAAACTGAGAACTCAGTTAGTTGACAGTGTGGCTGCATCCTGAGAGGTTGGTTGGCTTTCTCTATGATCCAAATACTCTGAAAGGTGAGGGAAACCAAGGCAAAGAAGGAGGTAGAAGACAGCAAAAAGAGTATGCACATACTCAGTGCAATGGGAACACTTCTGAGCAGTCTCACAGAATCACAGAATCATAGGGTTGGAAGGGACCTCTGGAAATCATCTAGTCCAACCCCCCTGCCAGAGCAGGGTCACCCAGAGCAGGGGGCAGAGGAACCCATGCAGGCGTGTTTGGAATGTCTCCAGNCCTCTGGGCTCTGTCTTTTAACCAGTTTTCTATCCACCTCACTGTCCATTCATCTAACCCACTCTTCCTAAGCTTCCCTATGAGAATGCTCTGGGACACCGTGTCTCCACCTCCCAGATACAAGTAAATGGGAAATTATCACTGTGGTAAATTGAAAAACATGCTCAGTATTCCTGTGAAAAATAGTTGAGTATGATTCAGAGCACATGAGACATTTCCGCCATGCAGAGGTGAATACAAATATGCAGATCTTCTAGGTGAGGTAGGATGTAAATCAGTATTCATACTTCTGGTCTTTCACAGTTCAGGGCACCAGGCAGCACCAGTTTGAGATTGACATGAACAGTCCCCACAAATTAACGCACAGTTGCGCGCCTTTTGTGAGGACTTCTCTTGGTCTACTGCAGGCAGGTGGCTCTGGTTTGTCCTGGGGAAATATTGCCAGTGGATCAGATGAGAAGAGCAGCTGGCGTGAAAAGCTTGGCTTTGAGAAATGGAAGCGGAAAGGTGTCAAACACATTTGGGAGTTCACTCCCCAGGCTGGAAAATGAGATTGAAAGAGAAGACACAAATAATCTTTGCGTTAAGCTGTCCTCGCTGCTGCTGGAAACCCCTGCTGCTTCCATTAGATAGTCTTTGCTGAGCCTCTGAGCTGTGGAAAGGTGTTTCTGCAGCGGGCATGGCTGCTTCTCTGCAATATCCCTCCTGCCTTGAGGGTTTGCTGCTTGTTTTTGTGATTTTTGCTGTCTTTCTCCATTTTCTCTTTTTCTAACATAAAGAGGTGCATCTTTCCAAACGACTCTGAGGAGAGAACATGAAGGTTTTTGCTGTAGGATTTGCCACACACCATGCTGCCTCCTTCCCAGCCAGCTTTGCATTATAAGTGAAAGGCTTGTGTGGAGTGCTGGGCTTTGTGGGGAACATGGAAAAGACACCTCTATATATATGGTTAGACATACTGAAGATACATCAGAGCCTCCTTCCTTCCCTTCTCACCCAAGATATTTCACATACACATCCTCTGAAATGGATAAATCCCATTCCCCAGGGTGTGGGAACCGTGGTGCAGGTGCTGAGATAAGTCAGGATCATCCCTGCCTACTACTACTCACCCATGTTGGATGGAAAGAACCACGTAGCTCCAGCGTGAGTTCATACTAAGTGTCTACACTGGTTGTCCATCTGTCTACGTCTGTCCGAGATCCTCATTGTAATGGTGCAGGAATGACTGGATGCTATCTCTACTCAGCAGCTTTTGGGAAAATGGGGATTTCAAGGGAGATTTGAAAGGGAAAACAAAAAGAAAAGAAGGTTCTTTAGTTCCTATGAAAAAAGAATGAGACTAAGAGAGCCCCTGGAATAATCTGTCGGCTGGAAGTGGTTTCCTTGACATCTTTCTGCATCGATTCTTCTCAGCATTCAACTTTATTGGCTTTTCAATATCTGCATAAAGTTTAGTGTTTCATGAAACAATGTTCCATATCCAGAAAAGGAAAGCAAAAGCAAACCAAAGCACACATCAACATTGACTAACATAATGAATGAACAAAGACAGTTTTCTTCTCTTGTTTCACAGAATATTTTGAAAATACGCTTATACAAATACCACCAAAATTTCCAAATCTGTAACAGAAGGAAAATTGATATCAATTATGTGTTTAGTAATCCTCTCAAAATATAATAACAACAGGCTTAATGACGTCAGGACTATCTGCTGTAGTGAAAAGACATTAAAAAGTAATCATAAACAAAGCAGATCTCTACCTAATGCTCTGTTCACTGGGATACAGGAAGGTAGATTACTGTACTTCAAGGGTTTTGTCTGAGCCACCAGCGTAAGGAAGGATAAATTGGAGATAGATTTGCTACACATATTTTTGGTTAAAACATTGGTGATGCATGAATTCTGACTCTCACTGAATGCATTTGTCAACTAAATGACAGAATGGTTACGGGCAAAGGAAGTATCGCACACAATTGTCGGTACATGGTTGTTCTCAGATTTTTATTTCTCCATCTGAATTTGCAGTGTATAGCTAATTAGCAACATTTGCATTGTTCTGCTTCTTCTCCTTTACTGAGGAAATCAATGTTTTCAGCCTGAGGATAAGGAATAGCAAATGCCACATATGCTTATGCAGTGTCTGTGTGCTCTTTAGTTCTACCAAGAGGTAGGATGTATCTAGAATCAGATTGAAGAGGATTCAAAAGCAGTGAGTGTAAACATTCAACATCAAATATGCAGGCATAATAATGATATAATTAAAAAAAAAACACACAGCAAAATGGAATATTTATTCAAAAAAGGAAAAAAATATTTGTAAATCAATCTTTAATGACACACCAATCTTGGTATCAGGAAAAAAAAAACCCACTTTTATATTTGGGTGATTAAATATGTATATTTTTAGCTAAGTGATATATATATCATATGTATAGCTGAGCTGGTAGAGCTATCAAGTCTCAGCTTCATAGGAAATTCCATAGTCCTGATGTTTGTTTTTTTTCCATTGCAAGCAGAAATCTAATGCTACGTTTTGATTTTTGCCTTTCAAATGCATTTAAAAAAGCATCACGGTTTTGATCAATAAGAATATATCACTGAAACTATGTTAACATTTATTTTTGTTTGACTTCTAGTATTTCATTTTTACAAGATAAAACTGTAGAATATGGAATTAAAATAAAGTGAATATCAAATTAAACATGAACATAAATGTGGAATAAAAGACAACATAATAAATAAGCTTATAACATAAAATAAATCAGAATAAACAATGTATCCTAAAATATATTTCAAATGGAATAACTCAAACGACTAAATGCTAAAATGTATTATGCAAAAGCTTTTTTTAAGCAACATCAAATTGAAATCAGGGCATTCTTCAAGAAGGTTGAAGATTTGATGACTTTGCAAATTGTGATGGAAAAATGTTTTGCCAAAACCCCCTAAACCAGGCAAGTATATTTTGAAAAGCATATGTTAATAAGCAGTTTCAGATGACATACTTGGGCCAAATGGATAACGAGACTATCTCCAGCTAATTTCAGATGGGAAAGCAGATGGGGCTGTTTCTTGCTGTTAGACTTTTGTGGTCACAGTGTCTCAAGGGCTGAACTTGAACATCCGAGTTCTTGTAATTATTATTATTATCACGAGTAAAATTAATGTGACCAGATCTGCAATCCTAACTTATAGCGTGCTGTCTTTTGCACTGTGCAAAAGACAAGAAGATTTTATATCATCATCTGAAAAACCTTTAGCCCATTAGGACTTTAGGTGCCATGCATGTGGTGTGTCTCACCTAGGTTTAGAAATAGGGCTCACTTGCAAATACATGGATGTTTTGCACTCTAGGAGTTCCCAGGGTGTCCAAGGCATCTGCACAGGGCTGGGAGAGATGACATAGGTGCTAGAGAAGACCTGCATTCTTCTGGACTGTCATCAAGTGCTATCAGTGTTTGAAGCGGCATTGCATGCCAATGTTAAGGCAAGTAAATCCCATCTGAAGTGTTCAGAGTGTAAGTCTCTATATGAGTGACGTGCCAAGGCTCCACAGTCAATGGAGAGTGCGTGGAAGTTAGTCTGTGACCTGAGCTATTACAGGCATCTGTCTTAGGAGCAGACAATTTGTCCCCAAACTTAACTTCCTGTATGGGGAGCATGGTTTGAGTTGCTCATGTCAAATCATTGGATTGTTTGGGTTGAAAGGGGCTTTTAAAGATCATCTAGTCCAACCTCCCTGCCATGAGCAGGGACGTCTTTCACTGGATCAGGTTGCTCAAAGCTCCATCCAACCTGACCTTAAACACATCCACATCTTCTTTGTGTAACCTGGTGCAGTGTCTCACCATCTTCATCAGTGTCTCACCATCTTCATCATCTGGAAAAGAGACGGCTGAGGGGGGACCTTATTAACACTTATAAATACTTGAAGGGTGGGTGTCAGGAGGATGGGGCCAGGCTCTTTTCAGTGGTGCCCAGGGACAGGACAAGAGGTAACGGGCACAAACTTGAGCACAGGAAGTTCCACCTAAACATGAGGAGGAACTTCTTTCCCTTGAGGGTGGCAGAGCCCTGGCACAGGCTGTCCTGGGAGGTGGTGGAGTCTCCGTCCCTGGAGACATTCCAAACACGCCTGGACACGTTCCTGTGCCCCCTGCTCTAAGGTGGCCATGCTCTGGCAGGGGGTTGGACTGGATGATCTCCAGAGGGCCCTTCCAACCTTATGATTCTATGATTCTACCCTCTTTCAGTTTAAAACCTTTGTGCTTTGTCCTGTCACTACAGGCCTTGGTAAGAAGTATCTCAACTCTCACTCTTTTACTAAATCTTTCTCAGAAGACACCTTTAAGTATTGAAAGGGCACATTAAAGTCTCTCCAGAGCCTTCCTTTATCCAGGCTGAACAACCTCAACTCTTTCAGACTTTCTTCATAGAAGAGGTGTTCCAGCCCTGACCATTTTCATGGTCATCCTCTGGACTCACTCTAACTGGTCCGTGTCTGTCTTGTGTTGGGCCCCAGAGCTGGAGTCAGTGCTCCAGGAGGGGTCTCACCAGGTTAGAGGAGCAGAATCACCTCTCTCAACCTGCTGGCCACACTTCTTTGAATGCAACCCAGGAGATGATTGGCTTGGAAGTGCACATGGCCAGCAAGTGCACATTGGCTGCAAGTGCACATTGACAGCTCATGTCTTGTCTTCGATCCACCAGTGTCCCCAAGTCCTTCTTCGCAGGACTGCTCTCAATCAGTTCATCACCTCATCTGTACTGATACTGACGATTATCCTATCCCAGGTACAGGACCTTCCATTTGGTCTTGTTGTACTTCCTGAGGTTGATCACGGAGTTACATATGCTACTGACACCTATATTTAGGGAGATAAATTTTACCCTGATGTTTGCTGGGATGTTGATAATATGCTTATCTGGATCTGGGACCTCAGACAGCTTAGTCATGCTCCAAAGCACATGGCGTCTTTGGGTGACCTCTTTTATACGACACCATGCAAAATGCTGTGTAAGTAGAACTTATAGCCACCTGAAAGAGGTGGTAGATGCTCCATCCCTGGAAACATTCAAGATTTCAAGGTTTTAAGTGCTGCTTTTGGTTACAATCCTGCTTACCCTTGACGTCTGCAGAGGTGCGTCCTTCGCTTGGGAGCAGACTGGAGAGGGCTGCTGAAGGCAGTGCTTTTTTATTGCCCGCAGTTGCAGGTATCACATTGTACAATCCCATTGGAAGTTGCACTGATTCAAAACTGTTTAACTGCACTTAAACATGGACTGACAGGTAGCTAAAACATTGGATACATTTCAGCAATGGTTCTTTACCTTGATTCTCATTTCTAGCATGATCACACTGTAACTGTCCATCTGTCTTAGCTGGCTGTCATTCCTGCTTCTTCCTCCTAATACTGTTTCCATCCAGGTGCCAGTTTCAATGAGACTGAGAGAATGACTCAGAGTCACAAGAATTTGTTCTTAGAAATGTACAGAAAACTACATTTGCGGGACTATGGAAGATGGGGTTTCAGCACGAAAACCAGAATTATCTGTTCCTCTTGGCCTGGTGGCACATCGGTCAATGTGTACGCACCCTTGAAGGCATTGCTGCCTCTTCTGCTTGCTAAACTGGTAATGAGTGGACATGAGAGGAGCTGGAGACAGTACGGATGGGAATCTAGGGTTTATCAGGAAGAACTGGAGGCATCTGGGGAGTTTCAGGCTTGTGGAGTACCGGAGGTGTTGAGATCTGAAAAATGGAGATGCAGTGCCAGGCTTGGGACTTGGAGAGGTCCTCAGTGTATCTTGGTAGGTGGAGATCGTTCTGTACATGCGAGGAAAGCTGAGACTGTTGTGGTAGGATTGTTTACAAAACATTGTGCACACAATTCTGTAGAAAATCTGTCTTCATTTAATTTTGCTGCTTATGAATAATATTTGGGTGGGTTATAATCAAGAATATTCATTTTTCCCTTTTCGGAATTGAACACTGTGGTGACTGTTACATCCTGGTCCACAGGGTTGTCCATTTTTATTTTCCGTTTGTGTTCATTTGTGCGGCTAATGTGAGTATTTTCCTAATCAATGCTGGTAGATCCCTCTAATTAATATTGATGACTTGGAGAAAGAATAGCATGGACCACTAGTAAAATTTCCCTGTGGCTCAGTGTTTCAGGGGCAGAAGGCAGGCTTGTAAACAAGAAATCATCACGGAGGAACATACCACAACGAAGACCCTCAGCTGGACCCCTTTTCTATTCAGAAAAGAGAAGAAACACTCCATCATGTGAAGTTAAAGAAGATACATTAAGAAAACAGGGATGCTGGGAAAAACAGGAATCATAAGGCTGGGTGAATCTGTACAGCTGAGATGGTGCTTAACTTTACCCCTAACTCGCTCCCGACACATTGGCACCAGGAAAATCTCTGCTGGGGATTTGGTGCTGTGATATATCCCTGCCCCTCTGACATCCTGATACAGACACTCTTGGACAGCAAGTGGCTTCAATAGGCTGCCCACATGCAAAACTCTCTCCTTACAGAAATAAATACTGCCCAGAGTGCGCTCTCTGACAGTAAAACTTCATGTCAATACGTCCCAATCTCCCCATAGCACAGGGCTGATAAAAGCACAGTGATTTTCCCTGTTGGCTTCACAAAGAAGGGATCTGGCAATACGTAACAGACAAAATAGATCTGTTCAAATGAAACCACCCTGACAAATAGCATCCTTCTTAAAATTTAAATTAACAGTTCCCCCCACCCCACCCCGGCCCCGGCTACCTCTCACAGAGCCAAATTCTTAGCTCTGTTTTCCCTTTGTTTCTTTTGCTTATTTAATCTGATTTAATTTAGTCAACCATTTGTTTTTGGAGCTGTCTTTATGAATCTGTTCATATGTACTGAGGGCTACTTTGGAAATATTCGCCATCGTTTTTTGTCTCTTTTTCCTCCTGGACTGCACTCTTCCTAATGAGGTGCAAAATCTAGAGTTTAGAAGATTCTTTTTGATGTCTCTTCTAAGCAGACAATCCGGTCTACCTGATTAAAGACTGATCAAGAATCACTTGAGGGCTTCAGGATTCACCTCAATATAAATTGAATCTATTCCAGTGACCTAAGCCAATCCATTGGCCAGGGAAAAAGAAGTTCCTGAAAGGGTTCAAGTCCCATAGTCAGGAGTTGAGCTACCTTTCCTGGTGGTCAGACTTTCTCTCTAGATCAGCATGGTTACAACATCATTGCAAATAATGAAGATAGAGACAGCTCTATCTCAGCACCATAAGCAAAATAAAAGGGTTTTACTCTGAATAATGATGAATAAAGGCTAGAAAGGGATCAATAAGGGCTACTAGAGGAAGAAGAAGGGTTGAAAGAAAGACAATCAGGGACAGAGGGCTACAGGGAGACCCCTGAACGGTCACACTTGTCTCTGCTGTTCAAAGGGGTAGGAGATGTGAATATAGGAAATAATGCCACATGAAGGAACTAAAAGGGAGGATCTTTGGCCAACCTGATATATGCTTGCTCAGCAGTGGCCACTGTGGCTTTTCATCGTTCTGGCACAGGAGAAAAAAAGTCTATGCATTGATGACCCCATAGTGTTTGATCGCTCCTTTTGCCCATCCCACTCTCCTCCTTCAGGCAAGATAGAAGGTCACAGTTGTGCAATGCAGCGTGTTTGACCTCCGCTGGATGCCAAGTACCCACCAACCCGCTCTGGCACTCCTCCTCAGCTAGACAGGGGAGAGAAAATATAATGAAAGGCTCATGGGTTGAGATAAGGACAGGGAGATCACTCAGCAATTACTGTCACGGGCAAAACAGATTCAACTTGGGGAAATTAGTTTAATTTTTTACCAATCAAATCAGAGTAGGACAATGAGAAATAAAAACTAAATCTTAAAATGCTTCCCCCACCCTCCTCCGTTCTTCCTGGGCTCAGCTTCACTCCAGATTTCTCTGCCTCCACCCCCCAAGTGGTGCAGGGGGACTGGGAACGGGAGTTGTGGTGAGTTCATCACACAGTGTTTCTACTGCTCCTTCTCTCTCGGGGGAGGACTCCTCACACCCTTCCCCTGCTCCAGCGTGGGGTCCCTCCCATGGGTGACAGTTCTCCACAAACTTCTTCAACTTGAATCCCTCCCATGAGTCACAGTTCTTCACAAACTGTTACAGCACAGGTCTTTTCCACAGGGTGCAGTCCTTCAGGAACAGACTGCCCCAGTGTAAGTCCCCCGCCATGTCATAGGTCCTGCCAGAAAATCTGCTCCAGCAGGGGCTCCTCTCTCTATGGGTCCAAGGGTTCTGACAGGAGTGTGCTCCAGTGTGGGCTTCCCATGGAGTCACAGCCTCCTCTGGCTGCATACATCTGCTCCAGCATGGGGTCTTCCATGGGATGCAGGTGGATATTTACTCCACCATGGACCTTCATGGGCTGCAGGGGACGACCTGCTTCATCACGGTCTTCGCCATGGGCTGCAGAATCTCTGCTCTAGCACTTGAAGCATCTTCTCTCCCTCTTTTCTCAATGACCTTGGTGTCTGAAGAGTTGTCTCTGTCACTTGTTGTCACTCCTCTCTCTCTTCTGATTGATGCTAGTGTTGCACAGTGTTGTTTTTCATTTTGTTTTGTTTTGTTTTGTTTTGTTTTTCCTTCTTAAATATGTTATCCCAGAGGTGCTACCCCTGTCACTGATGGGCTCAGCTTTGGCCAGTGGTGGGTCCATCTTGGAGTCAGCTGGCGTTGGCTCCATCGGACGCTTCTAGCGTCACCCCGTAGAAGCCACATCTGTAGCTCCCCCGCCACCAAACCCTTGCCACTCAAACCCAATACATGCGTGCAGAGAGGGGGGCTTGATCTCAGAAGCAGCAGGGAAGGGGAGACCATTTAGCAGGGGTCCTCCAAGCACCGTGTCCTGCCAGATGGCATCGCACCAGCTGCAGCACCCAGTGTTGTCTCCTGCTCTGCACTGTCAGTCAAGGGCTTAGGAAGGCTGCAGTGCAGTGGCAGGACAGTAGTGGAAGTGAGTTTTGTGCCAGCCTGGATGCTGGGTAACACAGGGTGAGAGTCAGCGGTATGACTCTCTTTTTCAATATATGACTTGACAGGTCTGAGAACCTGGAGTGCTCCCCAGCCACAGAATAAACGGGACCTGCCAGCTGGTCCAAAGTGAAAAATTAGGTAGGTTTGCCTGGATATCAATGAAACAAATGGGGCTTATCAGATACTCAAAGGTCAGAGCTTGTCACTTACCAAAAAGAGTATCAGATGGGAGTAACTTTTGAGTATCATAACAGAATCCGTGTGATGAGATACAAAAGAAATTATTTGCAGTATTGTCTACAGTGGTTTTGCTTGTCTATGCTTGGGACAATCACCCTCATCACCCTTTCAAAGTTTGGGGGGGGGACATTAAACAGAATACCCTAAATGATTGGTATAAGTGGAGATTTGTTAATAACCATTTATTAACGTTTTCAACCCTTCTTGACAAAACACTTCTAGAACATAACTGATTCAAACCAGCTACAGACTTCCTTTTCTCAGTATTATTTATTACAATTTAGTCATCCCAGAGTTTTCAGACCTGTCATTAAGTTTCTGCCAAGTACGCTGAGTGACACAGCAAAATCTCAACAGAAATTCCCTCTGTGTGCATTATTCTTTACCTTACTGCAGAAGTAATCAAGCTGTGGAGCTGGACATACTCCACCTACAGTGACCCTATTACTTGTCCCCATTATGTCTTGTAAGAAAGGTGTAGAGAAACCTTATAATAAAGAGGGAGAAGGTGTAAGGGGCAAAAAGTCTGCATGCCACAGGGTTCTTTCCATTCTCTCATTTCCCCACTCCCTACCTGCTTCCCCTGAGAGGCAATCTCAAAACAGATGAGATGTCCCTGCTCCGTTTTCAAAGCTTTTTGTTCCTTGGTCTCAGGTTACTCTAAGAAAAGGCAGCAGTTCTTGATCATGCCCAGGTCTTTGTAGTCACGACAAGGACACAGAGAATAACATGTAGAGAGGAAGGGAGGTTGCAAGTACCAGCTGGGGAACTTTGGAGAAGAAAAATTTAGAGGGGGAATATGTCCTGGAAGGACAGACCAGGCATGGATTTTATTTAAGTAGACAGAAAGAGGACAGAATGGACTTAGATGGGATGAGGTCTAAGGGGATGACATGGGCTAGTGAAAATGGACGGCAAAGAGGAGAAACTCCATGGGGCAAATAGAGTTACGGTAGAGGGACTTCTTTTCAACCTATGCACCCCCAGGAGACTTCACCTTCTATCCTCGCATACTCAGATTTTTCCCTTGTCATTCATGTGTCTAGTTCTGGAAGTTTATTCCTCTAGGTAAGATTCCTGCCAGCTTGAAATATTCTTATGCTCTACTGTTTTGTCCGAGATTCAGCTACATGGACACCATCCACTGAAAAAAGGCATGGAGTATGGGAGCTCTGAAACGAAAACACATTTGGAACCATAAATGAGAAACGTAGGAAGGTGGAGTCCAGTGCAGTCTGTACATCCATCTGTATGTCAAACCTTGTAGAAATCTCTGGAGAATTCTTGCTTCAGTGTCATAGAATCATAGAATCATAGAATCATAGAATCATAGGGTTGGAAGGGACCTTAGTAGATCATCTAGTCCAACCCCACTGCCAGAGCAGGGCCGCCTTAGAGCAGGGGGCACAGGAACGCGTCCAGGCGGGTTTTGAATGTCTCCAGAGACGGAGACTCCACCACCTCCCTGGGCAGCCCTGGGTGTCCTGAGTACCGCTCTGGGACCAGCAAAGTCAGAGGTTTCGTGAGTGAACATATTAGATGCTTGCTGCTAACCTAGGACAAAACTCATTAGGGGTGACTCAGGGCTGTGTTTTCTAGGGTGGTACAGACATTAACATCGGTAAACATCTCTTCATCCTTTTTTCTAAACCATCTAGCGGGACTGATCAAATGAAATGTTTGGGGTTTATTACTTAAATTCTTTTCCAAATTAGATTAGATCCATATTTTAGCAGATAGCAAAGTTTATCTTTAAACAGATGGAAGGTGCACCAACATTTCAATCATGATGTTATTAATTACAGCATAGATGTGTTCAGGTGGCCATCAGTGACCAGTCAAAAAAGTACTTGATAAAAATCATATGCACTATGCAGACACTTTAACTAATGAGGCCCGGTTCTGATTAAATATGTAGTTAGAGAGGAAAGCTTTGCTGTATGTTAATAATGAAAGCATTCTTTATCATATGAGAAAAGTAAGAATTTACAACACTCACTATTTTTGGAGGGTTTAAAAAAAGTCACAACACTTGAAATTGTCCCAAGTCCTGTTTCAGGAATGTGAATGAAGTATTTAATTTTCCTAAAGCAGGAACATGCAGTACTTAGCATTTCCAGTCAGAGTTTATTTTAGTCTAATTTATTTTCAACAGCTTTCCCCTCATCTTGAGAGCTCTGAGAAGAGATAAAGATAATACATTCCCACTAGAGACAAGGGATAAAACAACATCAGCAAAAAAAAAAAAAAGGCGTGTACATTGAATCAATCCTCTTAGTGAGCTGAGATTGCAGCCAGAGGAGTGGGAGCAGGAGGGTTTGAGACTCCAGGTACGTGAGGTGTTTTCCCCTTGGCAGGGGGATGCAACTGGTATGTGGTGGAAAGTAAATTTATATTTTCATGTCATTGTGCAGCATGGATTTGAGATACAAACGTTGAAGCTCCTCTCAAATAAGGTTCTAATTGCTCCAACTAAATCTTTGGTATTTAGGGCAGCATCATCTTTTTTTAGTTGCATTTGATTAAAAGGAAAACATTTTTTTAAAAAAGAGGGGAGAAAAAAGATGTTTTCTCGGATTTTTGTTTTGTTTTGTCTTATTTAATGAAATAGAAATGGACAAGAATTTTTCACAAAATACCAGCCAGTGAGGAACAGGTTAATCCCATGTCCCAGTTGACTTTGGCTAAAGGTCATGTTGGCGAATGTTGGTTGTGGACATAGTTGAGACTTTCTGATAACAGGTAGCTCCCCTGTTTTTAGAAGACACTTGATAAGAGAGGTGGAGCTGACATTTGGATTCCCTCTTAGTGCTTCTGTTTCTTCTGCTCTCTTTGTCTGGCCATGTGTGGGTTTTTTTTTCTTAGCAGCTGGTTTTCTGGATATCCTTAAAAACCAGACAGCATTCTTCTTGTGATATTTTCTGCTCGTCCTGGAGCACTGCTAACACTCCACTGCTGATTATGATAAATGTTCTTGGTGTAACTAATCTAACTCTTATGTCTCCAAATTGTCAGCCTCTATCAGCTTGAAATCTAACAGTTTGCCCTACTTGTTGTAAAGGTTTGATACTCCTATGTCTTGCTTTTATAACTATTTTAAGATTGTCTGGAGAGCCTGGCAAATGTTGTCAGTAAGGTTTTCTTCCTCTAATCTTCTAAGGTTGTTCTTCTGAGGTTTTGCATCTGACACAAACCTTTACATGCAATACTTTACCCCCTCTCCATTCGCTTATGTTGGTTGCTATTATTTGTCACTTATCTATTTTTGGAGATGTTTCTCCATTTGCACTAACTTCTTTCCCATTCGACTGTTCTCAGCAGAGATGATTGTAACAGTTATGACACAAAACCTCTCTCCATAAATTACGCTTTTAAAGACTCACTCTCTGAAAATCCTCACCAAGGACCAAAGGCTGCTTATTCACAGAGCTTGTTGGAGATGTTTGAATAGATGCAGCATCTTCTTGCTCTTTGAAGGCTCTGCAAGTGAAACAAAGAACGTGCAGTCCAGACTTAATGGTAGGGTGACAACTTCTGGGTTGCCTGGGTATGAGTAATAGTCACATACAAGGATTTTCAAGACATCTGGCAGGCATCAAGGTTAAGGACTGTGGGGCAGCTTTTAGAATAAGTTATTTGAGCACATTTCTGGTTTTCCTGCCTTCTCCTAGGTGCTTTGTACTGTATTACATGAAAAAGTCAACAGTAAAGCTCAATCCAATGAGGTGGCCTTGACTCAGTTCATTTGAGGTTGATGGTACATGTGCTAAACACAAACAGAGGTAGTTGGATGTTCTCGTATGAACAAGCCAGGACTGCATACTTAACGTTGCTGCCTAAACAAGGTGATTTACTTACATCCCTCTCTTGAGTGAGGTCTGTCTTTCATGGGCTGCAGAAGGAGATAAGGACATCCAGGCTACAAAGCTGGAACTGAAATTAAGGAACATATTTTGCTATTTCCATATGCACAAGGTGTCTAAATGTAGGACTGTCACCTTGAACAAAACACTATGTCTACTCTATATGAGATGTTATAGGGTGTCTGAGGCACCTCCATGGTGGATGGTGTATGGGCCCAGGCTCTTTTCACTGGTGCCCAGGGACAGGACAAGAGGTAATGGGCACAAACTTGAGCACAGGATGTTCCACCTAAACATGAGGAAGAATTTCTTTACTTTGAGGGTGACAGAGCCCTGGCACAGGCTGCCCAGGGAGGTGGTAGAGTCTCCATCTCCAGAGACATTCAAAATCCACCTGGACATGTTCCTGTGCAACCTGGTCTAAGGTGGCCCTGCTCTGGCAGGGGGGTTGGACTAGATGATCTCCAGAGGTTCCTTCCAACTCCTGTCATTCTGTGATTCTGTGTGATTCTGTGTATATGACACAGGGGATGCACTTCTGGAGAGGCATCCAGAAGCTGGTGGAATCCTTTACATTGCCTAAAATGACACAGAACACCTAAATTTAGGTATCTCAGTTCTGTCTGCTTTTGAGTGAGGCACACTCAGTCCGAGCCCTTACAAAGCCTCAGAGATTCAACCTGTCACATTCCTCATGTATACTAGGTAGATAACTACAGTCCTGAAGCCAGTAACTTGTGTTTTTTATAAGTAATGGAAAATACTTACCCTGACAAGTGGAATGCGATGAAGGCAGCAATTATCATATTGTTCTGGAGGATGCACTCATATATAACATATTTCACCAGTAAGCTGGCAAAAGTCTCTCCTGATCAGGGGATAAGCAAGTCTGTGCCCATATTCCTGTATAGAAACCTTGACATAGGAGCTTATGCAAAAGAATCTTCAATGATGAGACATTTTCCTTTTCAACAGGAGATGAGGGTGCTGTCAATACTAACCCTTACCGTTTCACCAGGTTTTTCTTTGCAAAGTGATTCATGACAGAGAGAGGAAACTCTTAAATGACCACAGGCTGAAAGGCATGGCACAGAAGTTCATTCTGGAACTGAGAAAGTTCTAGCAGACGTTTATATCTCTCATAAATTGCTGATTTTCTAGGCAGGAATTTATGACCATTGTTAGTAATATGCTAGAGAGTTTTACCTGAACAGGTCTGGTTTTTTCTCTATATTACCTACAGCCTATAAGTTTCCCTGGAAGAGATGTTCAACAGGAATAAAATCCAAGGTGGACAGGAATGTTCAACCAAAACCAATTTTGCTTCTGCAGTCATGCTCTGCTGTTCCTGGTTTGCAGATCAAATTGTTATGTGTTGGGCTGTGGGACAGGATTGAAGTTCAGTACCCAGTCGTAGAAGAGATAAGGATTAGAAACAACACACATAACAGAGACCTTTCTCTACACTTCTGGTTTCACTGGGTACAAAATATCTCTCAAGCCGTATCAGACTAACAGGGTAACCTCTTCTAGCACCATTTTGTAGGAATGTCCCAGCTTGCCATTGGGAACTTGGATCTCAGGGTTTCTGGACATCTCAGAATTTGGGGATCTGGACATGTCAAAAGCTTAGTTCAGGTCATATACCACAAATCCAACCCTGTACTTTGGTCCTACTGCTTTCACATTCAACATTTCTGTTTAAAGGAAGAGGATGAGGTGAACCCCAACTCAGCAGGCCCTAATTATAGAAGATCTCCTGAATTTAAGCAACGTCTTGCCCCCCAAATCCCTGCTAGCTGGGACCGTGAGTTGGTCTGTATGAAGTGTAACTCCAGAAGAGATCCCACTGCTCTCTTCAGGCTTCTTGGTGGACTACTGCCTCACCGCACAGCAAAGCACAAGTGAGTAGCTGGTCTGAGTCATGCCAAGAATACTTGTCTGGTTAGTCCATCACAGGTACCACCCCATTGCTGTATTAACAAGGCCTCCCTTTTCCTGCCATGCTGGATCTCCATCCAAGCAGTGCATAGAGAATGAATCATTCCTTCCCCACTCTCCACCTCTCTCTCTCCACCACCTTGGTAACCATCAAAATGTCATTTTGGCCACCAATCAGCAACCTTATTTGGGGGAAAGACAATAAAAAAGTCCAACAAGGGGCTTAAATGCTCCAAAACCCTCTACTTAGTGCAAAATGCTTGTGTGTCCTTTATTATTCCCTCCTCCTTTATCCCTCTCCCTGGTCCTCCCCCCTCACTTTTCTGCCCTAGCAGCTTGGTCCCTTTTGTACACAACATCCTTTTCCTTTTACAAAACCACAAAGACTCAGTGGGGAGGCGGACACAGGAAATGCTGCAAGCAAGAGAAATCCATCCCCTCCCTGTGACACTTGAGCTGCTGGCGAGGGGAGGTATTGGCATTTCTTATGTGCTTATCAGTATGTTTTATGTTTTTTCCTTTTTTTTTAAAAAAAAAAAATCATTTTTTTCAAAATTTATCTTCCTGTTGATTTGAAAGCAATTGACAACGAAATCTGCTAGCAGAGTGTTTTCTCTCCTGCCTTCTCTATCTTTCCTTTCCTTTGCTTTCATAAACCTCACTTCTCTCAATGCTTGAAGAGAAGGGGAAAGACTTCATCCTGTTTTATCTTCTACATGCATATAACGACCACCTAGATCCATGCAGCAAGGCACTTAAGCAGTTCTGCTGTGATTTAAACCCTCCATCCTTATTACACAAGACCTGCATGTGCAAATTTCTGCTGGGGTTTCATGTACTACTAACTTCCAGCGTGACCATGGTCAATGTGTGAATACAAGAAGATCTAACAGAGTTTTTTGGAGGACCTAACACTGTACATTTTGCTACATCCCATATTCAGATAGGACTATTGAAATCCACAATTTACATTACGATGTCAAGCACAGGCTCAGCGAAAGCAAATTAAATGGCATCAGGAAAGAGAACATCTCACGGGACTGGAGTTTGCAGCTGGTCTTATTCTTGGCCATGTGGTTTTGGTGGAGCGAGGTTGTTTCATTCTGGTTTCAGTACAGAATGCTATTTACATGCATGAGAACATGCTATAAAATAGTTCAGATCTTTCCTCCGAAAGCCTTTGAGGTTTCGCAGAGGTTCTCATTAGCACTGCAGTTGTGCTCTTGAGTTATTCCTGTGTGAGCCATGGTTCAACTTTTCTAACATTAGGCCTTGCACTAGCAACTGGAAAAAGGAGTTTGCACTGGAAACACATATCAGTGGGCAGTGTGGAAGTGAAACCCTGCAATGCCTGGGATTACTTTCAGGTAAATTTGTCTTTCAGGAAGATTATGCTGTAAACTCACTGTTGCTCCCTTGGAGGGATAATTTAGAGACACTGCATCTAGGGTGAAGATTGGTGAGAGAGGGGACACCTCTGCTATAGGAGACCACACACACAAAAAAAAACAACTTCAGGCAACATCTCCTTACGGACCTTGCTCAGATCCAACTGTGTAAAAGATAAGCCTTGGTCCAAACTCTTGGCTAGCCATGGCACGGCAAGGGATCTGACCAGCAGCCTGCCCTTCTGCAAAGGTTAGAGCACAAAATTACAAACTGTTAGAATTTCTCAAGGCTAGTAAGAAATCAAAGAGCCAAAGTATTTCTGCCCATCACAGTATTGTGTTTAACATTAAAAAACAAAACAAAACAAAACTCTAAAAATCTGACATTCAATCTCCCAGTACTAGCAGCTGCCAGTATCACAGCAGTTCAGTCCTGATATCTCAGTTTGATCTTTTCTGGTGGCTTCATTTTCTCCTTCCCCAAGCCTGCATTGTCCTGTACCTCTCCCTCCACTCCCTTTCCAAAGACTTGTGATAACCATTGCCTAGGTAACAGCATCTCGCCTGGTGTGTTTTCCTGACTGCAATGCATGTGGGGGCGTGTGCTGTGCCTGTGTTCCCAGTGGGATAAGAAGCAGAGAGTCGAATGCTGTGTGTGGGTGAGAAACTTCTTACGTTGCTTCTGACACCAGCAGAGGCAAGAAGGTCAGCCTCTTGCGTCCCTCTGTAGTGTTTGGTAGCTGCTGTCATGGTAGTTAACATAGGATTTCTTGACTTCTTGGGGTCCTGGTGAGAGGGCTAAGACTTGGTAAGTTTTCAGCCAGCATGCTTGCTCAGGACATCTTTCTCAAATGTGAGTTAACTATGTATAGTTAAAGTTTTGATTATTCAAAAGCCATCTGATGCAGAAGCTGATTGACACTTCATTCACACCCTGGGCTTCCTCTGGAGCAAACTCTAAATCCAGGGGGGAAAAAAAAAAACACCAAAACACCACAAGATCCATCTATCAACAAAGATCAAGAGAAGGAAGACCATCCATCTAGCAAACTAATCTAAGAAAAAGTTTTCTGCTGTATGAAGAGTTAATCCAGGCCCAGGGAATGTCGAAAAGTCTGTGTGTCCCATGAAACTTCCTCAAAGCATTAAATTAGGGAAGTTTGGATTTATTTTTGCTGATGTGTGGACTGAAAACCAGGCAAAAGACTGCAAGCAGAAGGTCAGGCATAGCACAGAGGATGGAACAGAAATAGGACCCATGAAGGCTTTAATTATCGTAGTTATAAAGTGAGCTTGCAACATATTCATGAATTCTTTTTTAAAGATGCCTGAAGCACTGAGTGTTGAACCAACCAGCAAAGGAAAAAAGATAGACGAGAAGGCTCTGAATTCAGAACTGGTGGCAGAAAAGACTAAAATGAGGTTTTATGTGCAGAGATAAAGAGGAATAAATTCAAACATAATGTAAAAGATAATTTAAGAAACAGGTCGTGCTGTAAGAGATAGATAAGCAAGGATGGACAACAAAGTAGATGGCAATTTGGTCCCACAACTCAGGACTTGTGTCAGGGAGGAAGGGAAAGGAAAAGCCCTCTTGGTTCACTGCCACCTCCCCATGGACCCTTTGCTTGCAGGTTTCCTTGGAAAAATCAGCAGGCAGTGGGTTCATCATTGTGTTATTGAAAAAATTCCCCAGGTCAATGGCTGTCATTGGTGAGTGAATGCGGAGAGAGGGGTGCAGAAGGGATAACCACAATCCCATGCTGAATAGCAGATGGCTGCAGAGTCAGAAGGGTTTTCTGCTGGACCAAAGGTGTGAGCTGTATGAAAAAAATGCACAGAGAAGCACTCAACCAGGCAATGGAGGTAAATCCGTGAGTCTCAGAAACATACCATTTTTCACCTATATCACTATTCCTTGCTACCAGCTTGGTAACACATCAGGAAAATTCCTGACCTGTGACTTCTTGAAGAAAGCACAATTCTGCTCAGCAAATTTGGCTGTTCGAATGAGAAGTTAATCCAAGTGAACTATTCTGCTGCCAGCCAGGGTTTTCCCTCCACTAAAAATAACTTTTCAGTGCAGAGAAAGGATTTAAAATATTGACACAGCGATATTGGACTCTGGTAACAACTCATATATAATAAAATCCATGGAGTTAGCTCAGGAGAGTATGGACTGCTTCCGTCTCCTTTGACTGGGGAAGACGAAAACAAGACCTGGAGAGGAAAGGGTTCAAGCCATTGCCCAACAACTCAGAGACCCTAACACTTGTGGAAAATATCAGCCAGAAAAAAGTAGACCCGAAAGGAAACCAGTTGACCTCTGGCCACTAAAACACAGTCCCCAGCATGAAGCCATCTCCCTTCTTCTCCCTTTACCATGTTGATTCCTCATCTTCCCCCGTTCCCTCTTTTTGAAGGGATGCTCTTTACTTTTCTCTGATGCTTTTAAGTTTGTTTCTCTCCTCTCTGCAGAGCTTCTTAGCCAAATCCAGTGTGTCAGAGGTAGAGGGAACAGTACCAGCCACCAGAAAACATTGCTGAAAAGATTTTCCAGTTTGAGCTAAAATGCTTTCCAGTTTGAGCTAAAATGAAATAACTCAACATAGTGTGCGCATCAGTCCTGTTCATTTATTTCCACATCAATATTGATTAAAAATGAAAGGAGAAGCCCTTAGAAATGAATATAAATCTCCCAACACTTCTCCAAACTTTTTAACTCATTTGTGGTGTTCTCTTCCTTTCTTTCTTTTTTTATTTTCTTTTCCGTCCTTTTCCTTTTGCCAGGAGTGAAACAACTGCAAGCTTTCAACGATCCTTCTTGTGCCATTCAAGTCAGATTCAGAAGCAAGGCAGCAAACAAGGCCTCAGGGTATGAATCGAACACTGAAGTCCTCTATGTAGGGAGAAAGAAAACAGCTTCAACATGTGCTCACAGTATTGGAAGGGGAAATAAAATTCCTCAGAATTAGTGGTTTATTTCACTTCCCTCTCATTGTGCTTTTGTTTGCATTGGATAACTATCCTGTGGTTTGCAGCTTGTATGCTATTAGATTTCTTCTTTTGTGATTTAATGTTCTGCATAATAATAATGTCTTTAGGATTTTGATACTTTCTGGGTTGTATGAAGACTGGAAATGAAAGGAGGTTTATTGCACCATACAACAATTATCAATTATCATTCATAACTCTTATTAATCTGGAAGCATTTAGGAACTGCAAACACATGAAAACCTCATTGTGTGACCCCAGGCTGCAGTCCAAGGGCTTGTTGCAGAGGTTTTAACCAGGCAGGTGATGGAACACCAAAAGATAATTCTGGTTATCATCACATTTTCCTGCTAATTACTTCTTACCTATCGCCCCTCTGAGCCATGGATGTTCTTTTCTCTGGTCCCAGACCTAGAGGCATTTTACCTCATCTTTCCTTACTGATTTCTTGATAATCCTTTATCAAAGGGCTTCCTTTCCACACAGTGCTGTATTCACACACCTTCAGAGCAGAAATTGAATCCTTTGAGGATGCCATTAATGACGAGGGGAACTGTCTGGTCTCCAAGCTGTGGAAAAAGGTACAATGCATAACTTGCCCACTCATGAAATAAAGTGGGGAAAAAATAAAGAAGCAATCACCCTTTTCCTCGTTAACTTTTAGATGGTTGATCAATGCAAAGGGCAGATACTCAGGTGTCTGTTTTCATATGGGGACTTCCAAAAGCAGGAGGAAGCAGCAAAGGTGGACAGAAGAATATATAGAAATGGGCTGGAAAAGGATTGGCCAGACATGAGATGAAAAAAAATAGGAAGGAAAGGAAGAAGGAAGAGGATGGCAGGAAGAGAGACTAGCACCTGAGTTAGGAAGAGGTGCTCAGTGTCCTGCCACCTGGTTCCCTGTGGTCCAAAAATACTAATGAAATTTCCAAAGAGAAAAGGTAGTTGATAATACAACAAATGCTGGTTTTCTCCATCATATTTTTTAATCAGTCATGAATTCCAGAAAGAGACTTTGAAGCTTCTTTAGAAACAGCCTCAAAGTTTGTCTCCTACCTCCATGTTCAGGGTGAGGGACTGTAAGGACTCACCAGCCATTGACCAGGGATGTTCATGGTCACCGCCTGGCAAAGGCGAAGTGCTCCAGACCCAAGGCTGGGTCCAGCACCCAGAAAAGCAGTGCTGTGGGCTCCTGGCCAGGTCCTCTCTGCCCAAAAGTGGTGTTTTGGTAAAGTGAGGCAGCAGGTCAGATAGGAAAACTGTCTTTTTCACTTTGGGCTTCCTTATGTTGTATTATCCTGTGACAAATGTGGATGGGGAACTGAAAGGGAAAGGGGAGTAAGCTGACATTTTGTTCTGCTTATGAATGAAGGAGGAGAGAGAGCGACACCTGAAAGGCACAACATGTGCATCTGTGGGGTAGAAGTGGGAGGGCAGACGCCCTCCCTCCACGTGTCTGTGGGGTGTGCATCTTACTCCATCCCCTGCCTCTCCCTTTCCCACTCCTGCCGAGGTGCCTTTCAGAGCTGCTGCTGTGGCAGGTGAGTCAGTGTGACAGCTCAGACATGGGGCAGCCCCCTCAGCTGCCGAAATGCCAACCAATCTCCCAGCAGATTCAGAGCCCACTATTATAAACGAATGCAATGCATTATTCCACTCCCTCCTCCCCTACCCAGCCTTCAGCTGGCACGGTGAGTCAGTAATCAAGGTTCCTTTGTCATTTTGTGAGGTGTTGGGGGAGCTGGTGGTGGTGCCGGTAGGCAGAAGTTACGTGGGGCAGATTAACGACGTCCTTGTACAGGTCTTGCATTCCTTTCCCACCTTGGCTGGGGCTCCCCCCAAGAGGGGGAAAGAAAAGAAGGGAGCAAACAGTCCCACTGAATTTTAACACTCTCCTTTCTGATTCACAGTGCTCTTGAATTGAGACCGAGATCCTTTCCCGTTAATGAGAATTATTCAACAAAAGCCTGAGGGGTTAAGAGGGGAATAAAACAATCGCAGCATCCGTAGTACCAAAGTCCTGGCAGCACTTAGAGAAGCTGGCGGGCAACAAGCATGTCAGCCCCTTTGTTTGGTGTCTTTTTGCTGAGGTGGGCTGCATGCTGTGGAAAACATGACAGCGGCAAGAAAAGAGGTGAGGGAAGGAGGGAGGACAAGGCAGCGTGTGTGTGTGGGGCGGGGGGTGATGGAGTTATATCACCAGCAAGGGAAAGGGAAAGAAAGCCCTGGGCAGAGGGGAAACAGGCAGGCACTGCCAAGGGGAAGGGGACAGACCAAAACATGTTGGGGAGTAATGTGGAGCAGAAAATCAGCCAGTTCCTGCTGGATGATCCCTCAGTCATATTTGAATGAACATTTCCCTGGAATGGCACAACAGCGGTGGTGGGTCAGAGCAAAGGACAGTGCAACCCTGAGCAGCCAAAGCAGATGTCGAAGGGAGGGCAATTGCAGAGTAAATGCACTAGAATATGTCCCTGGGGTACCCCGACCTCAGCAGGACTCACAGACTTTCCGAACAAGAGCTGGTGTGATGGTACCAGACACCACCATGTGGATTTTCCTCCTGTGACTTTATCCAAACACTTCTTAAATCCATGCAAACACCAGCGACATCATCCAGCAAAGAGCCTCCACAGCTTAGCACAACTTGTGTGAACAACTACCTCTTTCTGTTTGTGGTGGTTTCCTTGTATTAGAAGGAAATGTAAATGATCACCCTTTTATTCAGCATCTCTTGGCCCCTCGTGATTTTGTAGCAGGCTCGTGTCCCCCCTCAGTCATCATTTTTCCAAGCCAATGAATCTTTTTGCAGAGTATACTGGTCTCCCTCACACTGCAAGACACTTCATGACAACTGAAGCATCGATGGTGTTTATTACGGCCTTGGGGTTTGTGTGGTGCCCATGGGGTGAACAAGCTGGGAGAGACATTCCTCGGGTGCCAAATCAAGCACCAGGGCAATTATAGAGAGATGGGGGCTGACCTCTTCTCTCTGGTGACAAGGGATAGGACAAGAGGAAATGGGTTCAAGTTATGTCAGGGCAGGTTTAGATTGGATATCAGGAAGCATTTTTACACTGAAAGGGTTATTAAACATTGGAATAGGCTGCCCAGGGAGGCGGTGGATTCCCCATCCTTGGAGGTGTTTAAGAAAAGGGTAGATGAAGTACTGAGGGACATGGTTTAGAAGGGGTTTTTGTCAGGGTAGGTTAATGGTTGGACTTGATGATCTTAAAGGTCCCTTCCAACCTCAATGATTCTGTGATTCTATGTTTCTATGTACCACAGGAATCAGCATGGGGAAAGTGCAGAGAGTTGTGTAGATAGGATGTGGTCAGAGGAGGTATGGTATGAAACATCACTTGTCAGGAGATCACATTAATTCTCCTTCTTCTGTACTGCCTTTGCCTTGAAGCCCTTCTTCCCACCACTTTCCCTCTGTGCGTGTACACGGCTTTGTGTAAAAATCCATGTTTTTAGGAAAAAAGAAAAAGAATCATTATCCAGAGCTTTCAGGAAATGGTCAGTTTGTGATTTCCCATTTAGCTTTGGTTGCTGTCTGCTGTGCAGCTACCTTAAGCATATTGTTCTTCCCATGGATGTGAGCAGAGATGGGCTCTCCTTTCCCTCTGCCTCTTTTGTTTGAAAATTATTGTCTTTTTTGTTGGTTTTCTGCTCCAGTGAGTGGAGCATTGTGTGTGAGCACACTTGCCAGAGTTGACACATGGGAGGCTGTGTGAAGACACCACCAAGGACATTGGAGCAAGTGGGGCTGTCTCTTTTGGTGGTAACACAAAACCAGTCTTTAATTTTCTCAAGCTGGCAGCAAACTGCACCTTTCATTGGTGAGTGGTGCTGAAATACTGGAGGAAGATATTGCAAGACCATACCACTTTAAACAGTCATATCCCCTGGATTTGTCTCTTGATTGGCCCAGGGTATGACCAAAACTTTCTTTTCATTTCATAATACTTTTCAGATAATATCTCTCAGATGTGAACTCCTTGTTATCTAATAAAAGCTGATGTGCAACAGCCATTTCTTTGGATGAGATCACTGCTTTCCTCCGATTGTATCTGTTTGTTGAGAGTTGTCTGAAATTAGTCAAAGAGTTCAGAAGGTATTTGGAACATTAATAGGCAGAAACAATCACAGTCTCACCGATGAGAGGCTGGTTTTCCTGGAAATATGAGTCTAAAAATGTTGATAGAGAGGAGGGAATATGAATAGAGAAGACAGCAGTGGACCTGCTGCAAAGGGCAGCAAGGATTCCTTGGAACAGTGGCCACAGGGATTGTTCAGGAGGAAGAAGGGAACAGCAAAGTGGTACCAGTTGCCCTGTCTAGTATGGAATAAAACAAGGGTTTGAAGACTGCAGGAGGTATAGTGAAAAGGAATGAGGAGCAGCAAACACTTGACCCTCCATGGGGAAGCTGGTTGATGGATGCTAAGAAGCGTTGGCAAATTTTTTGGGTTTTGGCTCTATTCTAGGGGAAAATTTACACTTCAAGTTTTTCAAACTCTGAAAAGGGTATTTTTTATTACAGTGTATTTTTAGTTAATTGTGTATTGATTTGCTTTTTATTCCAAAGCAGAGATTAAGAGACAATTAATAGTTTGTTTAAATTACTAACTTCTGTAACTGCTAAATTGTCCGAAGCAAAAGGAAGATCCTAGTGGAACATTCTCTGTTTATATATCTGAAGGACAGTTGGGATTCTTTTCATCATCTATAAAATTCTTCTAACGTATAGCTCAGCTAACCTCACTTGTTGATGGCAGCGGTCTAGTGCATATTTATGCAAAATAATATCATGCTCCAGTGGGTAGCAGTGACACCATGACAATAGCGGAATCAGTTGTCGAGTGCCTTCTGAACACAGCTCAAGGGTGGACCCACATTGATTTCTTTTCAGTTTGTTCCTTCAATTATTTGTCTCTTTATTGACCTATTATGTCTTTTTTCCTCTACTCTTTCATCTCAGATGCATCTACTTGAATTACTTTCTCTGTTATTTTGCTGTAAGTTTCTATATGCTACTAAAATGTAGCAATAAACATGCTATGGAGGTCAATATTTTTGTTGGGGGTAGGATTGGGTGAATGCGCACCTGCATCCAAGCTTCCCTAAGGCTGACAGGCAGGTTTTCAAGCCAACCCTTTCAAGACACAAAAACAACTTTTAAAATTCCAGGGTGTTTGTTGTTGTTTTTCTAATTTGTATAATTGAGCAAAATGTGACTACATCATGCTTTGTGCCGCTTTAAAATACTTAGTCAGAGATAATTCCCTCCCGAGGAACCTGCAATCTGAGCAGACAAGATGAACACACACAGAAGCAAGGACGGGAAGCTTATTATCCTTTTAGTGATGAGGATTTGAGGTTTTCAGTAGAAAAGGTCAGCATCTTTCAGGGGTGACTCAGCCCAGCTTAGGTCTGAGTCACTTCTCATGCCCATCTCTCTCTATGGAACACAGAAGAAACCAAAGACAATGTAGTTCCTCTCATAGACATCTCCAGATGTATCTTTAAAGATTGGATCCCTAATCCAGTGTGCAGATCAGTTAAGTAAGGTGAAAACAGGTCTGAAATTTCCTCCAGGCTTCTCCGTGTTTGGGCACTGAAACACCTTCAAAGCTCTCTCTTGAACCACTAACCAACCCACTCCCAAGGGAAGCAGGGAGAGCCCTCCAAAGACAGTGACAAGAAACTACGTGTTAGAAGCAAATATGAAATTCTGATTTTGTGCATAATTTTTACCCATTAAACAGTTAAAAATATCCAGCATTATTCTTTTTAATTTTTTTTCCCCCTCCTTTGGATGGAATCATCATTTGTGTGCATTCATCCACATAACACTCTTAACAGAGCTGTTGAGCTTTTTATAGAGATCAATAAAACTTAAAAGGTGGAACAACTGTGAGTTTCTCAAGTCCCTTACAAAAGGTTTACCCAGGACTTGGGTTGCTGACCCCTTTGGGGTGATTGTTAGGAGAATAAAAGCCTAGGCAAGGACAAAGGCAAGTGAGTATGGGACAGAAAAAGGGAATTGTGGAACTTCTAGTGCAAGGAAATGCTACAAATGTTGAAGTTGCTGGAAAGGTCAGAGCTACAAGCTGCATAAACACAGGGGTGAGTCAGGCTGGTAATGAGAAAGGGTATAAAATTACACATCTTTGTACAGGGAAGGGAATGAAAGAGCTGGGAAAATACCTGGGAAAGCTGCTGATGGGTGGATCCAGAGCTGTATAATAAAGAGTGTGTGTGTGGTATTTAAGGCTTCATTTCCTGATGTACATGGATGCACTTCCTCTAGGCATTGGTTTAGTGAGGGGAGGAAAGGATGTCCTTGGGATCCTTGATGAATTTAGCAAAACTAGGTGCCAACATCGTTTACCTTCATGTGTCCCTGCCAGATCTCCAGTCTAACAAGGACTCCGTCGGCCCCTTCACTCACCATCTTGCTGCTGAAAAATTGCCAGTCGCGTTTCAGGAGCCTTCACCCTTTCATTCATTTCACTTGCTGGCAGATGCATGGTCTCATGCAGCCAGATAACTCACACACCTACTTCTGTGGAGTAGCTCTGAAATTTTATATATGCCCGTGGCCCAGAGGTGCTGGCTGAATATTAGAGAGTCATCATTAACTAAATGACATTTGATATCTGTCATAGTTTAAGTCTAGCTGGCAGCTAGGACCACACAGCCGCTCCCTCACTCCCCCCATTTTGGGTGTGGGAGAGAATCAGAAGTGAGAAAAAAATCATGATTTGAGATAAAGACAGTTTAATAAGTAAAGTAAAAACTGCACACACAAAGCAAAACAAGAAATTCATTGTCTACTTCCCATTGGCAAGAAGGTGTTAAGTCATCTCCAGGAAAGCAGGGCTCCATCACTCATAAGGGTTACTTGGGAAGACAAATGTTGTAACTTCAATGTCCCCCCACTTATTTCTTCTTTCCCCAGCTTTATATACTGAGCATGGCATCATATGGTATGGAATATCCCTTTGGCTAGTTGGGGAGCTGTGTCTCCTCAACTTGTTGTTCCATAAGTTGAGGAGTTATTCCAGCTGTGTCTCCTCCCAACTTTTTTGAGCCTTATAGCCTACCCACTGGTGGGGTGGCATGAAGAGCAGAAAAGTCATTGACTGCTTAGCAACAATCAGAACCACCAGTGTGATATCAACACCATTTCTCACCCCAAATCCAAAACCTAGCACTATACTGGCTGCTAATAAAAAAGTTAACTCCATCCCAGCTGAAACGATGACAATACCATAATGGTAAAATCAGATTTGATTTAGCTCTCGTAAGCCTGCCCAGTAATTGCATTGATCCCAGACAAGGTTTCAACCATCCGTCTTCACCTTACTACCATACAGAAGAACTTGGTAGTGCACACCCAGAATTACTGGTGCTGAGGAGAAACAAAGGTCATATCTCCAGACACCCAGACCATGAGTCCTTACACATCATTAAAGCAATGGTAGTGAACATAATATACTTACCAGAGGGGCAGACAGCAAGAATGTGGCAACCAGAACAGGCAATTTGATGTTGTGCAGAAAAGCAAGTCTGATTAGATGAGTTCAATTCATCTAATTCAGTTCCAGATCTCAGCAGTACAGACACCCTTCCTTGCCAACACAAAAACTCATACATGGATGGGAGGGGAAGGAGAGTGAACTTCAGGACCTCCAGCAAAGGTAAGATTACATTTCAGACAGAAATTCAGGCTCTATCTTATTTTGCCTAAAATATTTTTTCGTCCATAATGCAGAACAGAGTTCTTTTCAGAATGGAGTTTCAGCCTGTTCTGAGCATAAAATTCAGACTGTGTTTTTCTGAAAAACATAGACCCGGGTCAGAATTAAAAACATTGGATCTGGAGTTGAATACTTTTAAAATCTCAGAGTGCCCAAAAATTTGGAATTCTAGTTTTGATCTCTTTTAGAGAAAGCAGCTGAGGCTGAAGCTTCTGCTTCCTTCTGAATTGATGTATATTTCGAATTTTTTTACTTTTTATGGTTTTGCAAAAAAAAAGAAGTGCCCTACTAAGAGGCTTAATCATAATTTTGACACAATTTTCAACTTATTGTCTAAATGTTTTAAAGACTCAGTTTGGGTTTTTTTTATTATTATTTTTGTGCATATTAGAATCATAAATGGTTTGGGTTGGATGGGACCTTAAAGATCATCTAGTTCCAACCCCCTGCCATAGGCAGGGACACCTCCCACTAGACCAGGCTGCTCAAAGCCCCATCCAGCCCAGTCCTAAATACTTCCAGGGATGGGGCATCCATAACTTCCCTGGGCAACCAGTTCCAAAATATTAGTAAAAGTATCCATAAAAGTAATAGTTCCAAATCAGCTTTGAAATAGGTTAATTTGACAACCATGATGGATTTTGAAAAGATGTAAAGCAAATAATATATTCTCATGACCCCCTAAGAAGCGTCTCCGGAAGGAACACTTCTGGGAATGCCCTTCATGCATTTATTACTCTTTCACTCTTCTTCTTTCCCAGCAGAGAGATGAGTAAGGTAGGTCAACGAAAATACATCCTCCAAAAAATTGATGACCTGAACATGTTCTTATTTTGATTCTAGAAGGCATTTGTTCATTTGTTTGTTTTTAATTTGACCTACATAACACATCTTCTATGTAGATACTGAATGTCATAGTTACCTGGACATTCATATGGTGCCTACAGAAAAATATAATTACATATTCATGCACCAGATGTAGCCTATCCACAGTCATTTGCTCCACCATTCGGTCTAATGAAGTAACACCTGTATTGAACAAGGGTGCACTATGAAATAGAAGGAAGACATCAATTATCAAGCGTTCTCATCAGCTAAATTCCTGCTGATGTTACATCCCAAATTCACTTTTCGCTTAGAACTTGGAAAATGGTTCTTCTTGGAAACAATGCCTGCACTTCTCCTCATGCATAAAGAAAACTGCCTTCTGCTATTTTCTGTTGTTGTCCCAAAGTGAGCTTCTGTCATTCACTTCTTATCCAGCTGCAGCCAGTCTCCAAAGTTGTCTTCTAGGAGAATAGCATTTCAGTATGACTAGTAGCCATCCAAAGCTAAAATGCAAGAGGAAAAAAATAAATTAATCTTGAATTTTGCCCTCTTTCTTTTCTCCTCTGACACTGATTCTTTGGAATTATACTTTAAAATAGAATCATAGAATCATTGGGTTAGAAGGGACTTCAGGAGATCACCCAGTCCAACCCCCTGCCAGAGCAGGGCCACCTTAGAGCAGGTTGCACAGAAATGCGTCCAGGCGGGTTTGGGATGTATCCAGAGACGGAGACTCCACCACCTCCCTGGGCAGCCTGTGCCAGGGCTCTGACACCCGCAAGGGAAAGAAGTTCCTCCTCATGTTTAGGTGGAACTTCCTGTGCTCAAGTTGGTGCCCGTTCCTTCTTGTCCTGTCCCTGGGCACCACTGAAAAGAGCCTGGCCCCATCCTCCTGACACCCACCCTGTCCGTATTTATAGGCATTAATAAGGTCCCCCCTCAGACGTCTTTTTTCCAGACTAAAGAGACCCAATTNTACTTTTCTTGTCTCTGCATATCATTATCAAAACTAACTTGAAGTTCTCCAGATTCTGATCTGTGTTCAGAATTCAAGATGAAATGCCCTCGTCAGCATTTCTTGGGCATTTACTTACCCAGGCAAGGTTTATATGGTTGCTTACTTGCAATGTATGCTACAGGAAGCAAAACAAAGTGTTCAGTAGCTTTCCTCAGGTATTACTCACAACACATCTTCATCAAGTGTCAACCAAGGCAAACTGTTGTTGAAAAGTTTTCCCCAAATCTTCAAAGGCTTCTCCTGAATATTTTGATGGAAAAGGGCCAAAAGCAAGCAAGCTGCCTGTTGCACAAGTAAGAGGGATACTTGTTTCCCTGTGACCAAGGTAAACTTCTAAACATATGTGACCTTGAGTTGTTCTGGTGTGTTGTGCAGATAATCAATGGGGAAAAGGTTGAGCTGTCTCTGTCTCTTTAAGTTTTATAGTCCCATCATTATGGGACCTGAGTAATTGTCACATAAATCAATATCAAATGTCTAGTTGTTGTGGCCCAGACATATTCTATGTGACTGTAGGTGCTTACCTGAAACACTTCTCAGGTGGTCCCAGGATCTCCTACAGGCAGTGGAGCAACAGGAACAATCCTGCCTCTGCAGGACCTGTTTTTTCCTTGGGTGTGTTGTGACCTCTATGGTACTAAAGCAGGAGACTAGATTCTTAATTTCAGCACCTAATTAACTGGGATGGATATCTTGATCCACTAACTCGGAAGCCTAGGGAAACTACGTGTCTTTCTTAGGTTCATCCCCAGGAGAGAGATTCGTTGAATCTCTGGAAACCTTTTGTTCAGGACTTACACTCTCCTTTATGTTTCCTTTTGCATTCTGAGCATTTGTTTTATTTGGTTTTGGTTTTGGATTTTGTTTTTCTTTTTTTTTT
>VXBO01013577.1:289663-308282 GCA_013400135.1 Rhinoptilus africanus
TAAGGCAGGCAGGAAGGAAGGAAAGAGAATTTAGGAGAAAAGGATATTAAGGAAGGGAGGGGAGGAGAGAGGGAAGGAGGGAGGATTCAGCCTTTTCAGCAATAAGCTCACTGCATTTCTGAGTTGCTCAGAGTAAGATCATTTGAAGGGTGGATGGGATGAGTTATGCATTTCTCTTGGTATGTTTAGCACAGGGAACACTGAACTCATTCACTTTAGGGAACAAGTGACACATGGAATCACAGAATGGTTGAGGTTGGAAAGGACCTCTGGAGGACATCTGTTCCAACCCCCCTACTCAAGCAGGGACACCTAAAGCCGGTTTCCCAGGACCGTGTCCAGGCGGCATTTGAATGTCTCCAAGGACTGGGACTTCACAAACTCCCTAGGCAGCCTGTGCCATAGTTCAGTCACCCTCATAATAGAAGTATTTCCTGATGTTCAGAGGGAATCTCCTGTGTTTCAGTTTGAGCCCATTGCCTCTGGTCTTGGCACTGGGCACCACTGAAAGTATCCTGCCTCTGTCTTCTTTGCACCCTCCCTTCAGATATTTATATGCATTATTAAAAAAACCCTGAACAACTTCTTCTCCAGGCTGAACTGTCCAAGCTCTCTCAGCCTTTCCTCTTGGAAAGTCCCTTCATGGGACTCTCCATGACCTCATGGAGGTCTCTCATGGACTTTCATGGCTCCATGGACTCTCTCCAGTTTCTCTTGTACTGGGAAGCCCAGAACTGGACACACCACTCCAACTGTGGCTCACCAGTACTGAGCAGAGGACATACCTCCAAACTCCCACCACCTAATGGCCTAGAACTCAGGCTCTTCCTAGGAACGATGTAACACAAATACTGGTGCTGAGTTTTCATATAGTGCAGTTTGCTCTTGCCTCTTAAACACCCTTTCAGAGGAAGCCAGCATCTACCTCCCAGTTTGCCAAAGGGAAAACCAACAAGGGAGTGGTGCTTCCCAAATCAGTTGCAGAACAGGCTTTTGAACACAGAAATTTTCAAGTTCTACCAGACCAACTTATCTCCCCTGAGCTGGGAGGGCCCCAGGTGACAAGGCTTGTGAATCTTAATCAGATTGTAACCTGTGCTTGATGGTTTGCTACCCAAGCTACAGTCATTCCTCTGAGCTCTTTTCACACAGAGAGAACTGATAAGTTCAGTGAATACAGGCAGGGAGTTTAGCACAGAAATACAAGCTTGCTCTCTGAAGACCCTTGGGTGAAACCTGCTGTGGAAATGCATGTTATCATTGCTGTTACCCTGTGGATCACCAGCTCTATCTGTCCATAGGAATGGTCTCTTGTTCAGGCTGTTTTTCCTCAGACTGGAAGGGAATCGTCTAAATAACCTCTGTTGAAAAGTGTTACAGTTGGTAAACAGGTAAATACAGGGGAGCTGACTTTGAAGATGCAGCCTGTAAAGAAAAAAGAGGCATTTTAAGTGTTTCATTTAGTTAGAATCATCTGCATAAGTGCAAGAATAAACACAAGTTTTATAAAAAAATAGACACTCCTGCACATAAGTGCAAGAATAAGTGCAGTCTTTAAACACTGACTTAAAGTACAGGTTTTTTTCCTTTTCTTTTAATAAGTTGCCCAAACTGAAATTTGTGGTCGGTGCCATAGCTATACTCTACTCCTCACTCTTGGTGCAACAGTGAGAGCACTGCAAATTTTGCACTTGCAGTGATACAACTGCTAATGCTGCTGCCTGGCATTTCCATGCTTCCAGGCTCAGCTGAAGTGACAATGTTGGAAAGTCTGTGCAAAAGAGAAAGGAGAAAGTTGACGGCTCCTCAACAGCCTTGTACAAATAGGACAGTGCTTGACATAATGCTGTTGCAAAATCAGTCACTTGGACTTGATTTTCAAGGCTTGCAAGAAGCTGTTGAGGGGAGTTTTGCTGCGAAAGGTGGTTTGATTTGGTACCTCTGGGTTTAACGTCTTAAGCAAAGCTGGGCAGATGCCATCAGTAAAAAAAACAGAAAGGCTGCAGGGTTTAGTTTCATCTGAGAGAGGAATTAGAACCGAAGAACAGAAATGTGTCTCAGGAGGATCTGGCTGCAGTATTTGCAACCGCAAATGCACATACAGAGATAGACAGGCAGAAAAAAATCACTTTCTATGGCTGAAAAGGAGAAGACCAGCAGTGAGCCATGCCCTGGTAGATATCAGTGTCCTTGATTTGTATAGTCCCTTATAAAAAAAATAAAATAAAGAAGTAGAATTTTGTTATTACTCTGATGGCTCTTGTTTGTTTGACCTTGTTCTTTAAATGGCCCTGCTTAAATATCCAGGGATCTGTGATCTTCCTTCTGAGCACCACTTTCTGTTCTGTGTCTGAGTACAGGCTGCTTCTCCAACCATTTAACCACTTGAGCATGAAGACTCATTTCACAACAAGGTAAATGTCTATGACATCGAACAAATCCTCCTCTGGAAGTTTCAGCCTTCCCTGTCCACTAGAGAGTCCAGCTGTGGTGAGGCACTTAGGGAGAAACCACAGGTGAGGTGAATCCTAAGCAAAATGACCCAACACAACACTATAATCTGAATTTGATACCCCAGTGCTCTGCAGTGTAGTTGGTGCATATTCTGACTGCTGAAGCTCCCCAAAGATCAAGTCTTATCTGATAAGGGAGGTGATTGCACATCCCTGCCCTGCACAGAAGAGGAGCCAGTCATGGAACTACTACGTGAAATGAATGATGGCATGAGAAGTTCTCACTGTAAAAGTGGGCATTCTTTGTTGTTCTTCCTCTGATATAAGCCATGGCTTCTTGCGCACAAGCCTTCAGGGATGGTTCCCTTTAAGAAGATTGCAACTTTCTCTGTGTTTTATCAGTCTTCTGCCCTCCAGCCTGGAGAGGTGTCTGAACAGGTTGTAGACATCCAAGGGATAGAGCTTCTAGCAATGACACTGAAGAGATGCTTAGGGTTGGATGGGGACTGAGATGGAAGTGGGAAACAGGAAAGGCTTTTGCTACGGTTTGGGGAACCTTTTTGATTGTTATTTTCCTAAGCAACTCTGAATTTCTGCTAACTCCTGGGAAACTTTGGGATAAGTCCAGGCATGGATGAGAGATAAAAATGAGTTGAGGAGTGGTGAAACCAGAGCAACAACAACAGCAACAAAAAGATAAAAGCATTTTAGTAGGAAAACCTCAGAGCTGGTGCACATTCAACTAGGAGATAAGGTATCAGTAGGTAGTCAGGGTAACTATATATCTTTGCATAAAGGGATGTTATAATGTTGACCCTGATTAATTCCTCTGGCCACATAATAAGAATGGAAATGGATGCCCAGGACGCGGCACAGGGAGCATTAAACCAAAGGTGGCTACATGCTAGAGGAAATTTCATAAATAATCAGTGCCAAGTAATGCAGAGCTGTCTGCTGGCCCTGCAGGAGGACAGAGAGATGGCCCTGAGTTTTCTCAGGAGGAGGATGGTGGTCTGCCTGGAGGGTGAACAGCTCTGGATGGAAGGAACCTGAATCTATCTGGATCAGCCTTGTGTCAGCAAGAAGCAATAGACACCCTCCACCAGACTCATCTCCCTTTGGGGTCTCTGCCAGAGGGCAGATGAGATCACCCCCTCATTTCTCAGAGTAGCAACTGCTGATTCAAAAATCAAATATTTTGTAGTCCCCCATCCTCTGCCTGTCAGTGTATAAGCAGGCCAGCCCTTATCAGTGCTAAGCAGCAGTAAATCATCTGTGTGGGAGAAGGCTGGGAGAGAACACCAAACCTTGTGGGGCAGAAGCGCATGTGGGCAACGAGGGGAAATTAAAAATGCTCCCTGTCTTGCTACCGCCTTCACCAACTTGCAGGGACCTCTCTCCCCTCAGGGCTGAAGGCTCCCTGCTTGGGAAATACTGAGGTCAATAATTCACTTGTGTATCTTGCCATGCTAAATCAGCGCTTCCAAAACAACACAGCAAATGGCTCTTGCTACATCGATGTCAGGAGCTGGAAGCAGGAGGCATGAAAAAAGCTGGGACCTTCAGGCAACTGTCTTCTTCATAGCTCCGGAGCGATTAAACTGCACATTTAATTGCTTTGATATATATTTGTTTTACATGAATGCAAGATCCAGCTAATCTAATTGGCTTATTCGCTCCAAAGTTGCTAACAATGGACCCTAAACTGTACATAAATGACCGTTAAATTCTTAGCTATCAGAAAGATCTGCAATTGGATTTGGAATGTGAAATAAAATGAGGGCTCAGAGAGGCAATTATTATTTTTTATTTTTGTATTTTTTTTAAGCAGCCTTATTATCTCTACAAGAGGCTTGCTCAGGAGACAAGCGTTCCCATTAGAAAATCAATAACAGAGCTGCTGTGATAGCAGCAGTAACCTGTCAAGTTTCAATTAGTGCTTGGGAGAGGTTGATCCTCTTCCCTGAGCCTGTCACTAGCTAACACCAGTGGAATTTTGTGTTTATTTATTGTCTGGAGAAGTGTGAACTCTTGGCAGTACAATTTTGGGGCCTGATGATTTTTTTTTCTTTTTTTTTTTTTTTTTAATTTTTTACTGACACCAGGTGGGGTTGCAGTGGGCCACAAACACCCAGGTGATGGCTGTAGGTAGAGATGGTAAAATCATTGACGTCTTTAATTGGTCCTTGGTAAACGATAGTGATATCATGATCTGCAAGCAGCCCCATCATTTTTTTTTTTTTTTGTCCCTGTTTTCTTGGACTACTGAAGATCCCTGAGACCATGAAAGACATTCAAGGGTTTTATGGGAAGTAGGTCAGTAAGGAGATGAGAGTTGTAGCTTGCTGCTTTCATAATTTGAGCAGGACCTCTGTTACATCTTGGCAGAAGACTGAGTGATCTCTTGCATTTGTGCTCAGACTTTAAAATTAAATATTCATACAGCACCTAAAACTCTGAAGACTTGATATGAGATGGGAAGATGGTTTCTACATTCAAAACACAGGGTCCTGAGATATTGTCTTCAGTGTTCGTCATGTTTTAGTTGGCCAGCTCCATCTAACCTGTCTTTCTGGGCTCAACTGAAGCTGGAAAGGACTAGCAGGAAGATCAGAGTGGGAATTCACATTTGTGGACTATTTGATAAGACAACACAGCAAGTAGCAAAGGAGGAAAGGAGATAACACCCCTCATGGGGGACACAAGGTCAGCCAGGTTCATTGCAGACACCAGTTTATGGGATGTTAATCTAAGCTGTGTTTCTTTTCTTACCTCCTTGACAAGCTCTGCTTGTTTTCCAAGGCTGACTGCACTTCAGGATACCAGATTATCTCATGTTCTTGGTCTCCTCTCACAGGTTATCCCCCTGGTTACCCCTTATCTCAAGCTCCACTGGTTCAAGCCTCAACTGGTCATTGAGGTGTTGGAGCGTGTCCAGAGGAGGGCTACGAAGCTGGTGAAGGGTCTGGAGGACAAATCTTACAAGGAATGACTGAGGGAACTGGGGTTGTTTAGCCTGGAGAAGAGGAGGCTGAGGGGAGACCTCATCACCCTCTACAACTACCTGAAAGGAGGGTGGAGAGAGATGGGGGCTGAGCTCTTCTCCCTGGGGACAAGGGATAGGACAAGAGGAAACGGGTTCAAGTTATGTCAGGGCAGGTTTAGATTGGATATCAGGAAATATTTTTTCCCTGAAAGGGCTATTAAACATTGGAAGAGGCTGCCCAGGGAGGTGGTAGATTCCCCATCCCTGGAGGTGTTTAAGAAAAGGGTAGATGTGGTACTTAGGGACATGGTTTAGAAGTGGTTTTTGTCAGGGCAGGTTAATGGTTGGACTTGATGATCTTAAAGGTCCCTTCCAACCTCACCGATTCTATGATTCTGTGATTCTATGATTCTATGGTCCATATTACAGCTCTTATCTCTCCACAGCTTTATACTCAAGCTTCTCTTTTTTTTTTTCCCTCCCCAGAGCCCTAAGTGAAGGGCTCTGTCCGTGCTGCATGAGAAGATGAGCTTTGCTTCCAAGTCAAGACGGTTTCTTACAGGTCAGTCTTTCAGGTGTGAGCAGGTGCCTCTGGCCCTGCTGTGCTATGGGCAATGTCCCCAGTTGTGCCTGTGACCATCTCTGCTGTGACCAGCTCTGCCAAATCCATGGATATATTTTTGTTTTGATCAGCAAAGTGAATAAACCCAGGTAGGAAAAGATCCACTGCAGGAGACGCCTTTTCAGGTGTCTCTTTTTGACATTTTAAGGAGAAATGAACCCAAAGCAGAATTGTGCAGAAACAAGAAAAAGTACATAAAGAGGAGGCTGGATCCATCTCACCTGTTTGATACGACATTGGCTACAGGAAGGGGGTTGATCTAAGCTCTTTCGAGGGTGACAAAGAGAGATAGCTCTTCCTGATGTCGATTCAACCCATATCAACAGGGTAGGTGGAACAGTCACCCTCTGGGAGAGGTCGGCAATAGACCAAAGAGGGTCCCCTGCTGAGCAGTTTTCATGAGATATCTAGATTTCCAGCTACTTAAAGTTTGGTAAAGAATTCCATGGTTGGTAGCTTGTTCAAAACTTTGTCTCTGTACTTGTCTGTGCAGAGGAAAAATCAAAGCTTTCTCTCACTGTCATGTGTTACCACTTGGTGGTTGGCATGAAAGTTTCCTATCCTCCAGTGCCCCTTGCTGAACAGATGTTTGTGAGAAAGGAGTATCAATATCCTTTCACAGAAAGTTTAAAAGTAGAGTTCTGACAAGATTAATTTCCTGCTTCAGACAGTGACTCCTCTATTAGAGATTCTTGAATACTTAAGTATTGATCTGCATTATTAATGAACACTGTGGGATTCATGGGTTCACATTGGAATAATACATACCCCTAAAGTTACAATGTGTGTGACAATTAGGGAAACATACAATATTAATTAAAGTATAGAAGTTAGTACTGAATCTGTGACTGGGTGCATTTTGCTACCCACTAGAAGTCACTTTTTTCTGATTTTAGGCAATTTCAGAGTGTTTTCTTTATTACATGCCATCTTACTCAGCTAATGACTTAAAACTTAGAATTGTGACTAGGATGAGGGGGCTGTTATTCTGAAGTACAGATCTGCATTTCCAGCTCCTGAGACTCTGAGTTGCTTATTTTGAGACTTGCTATAAACCAGTCAAAAATTTCCAGCTGAAAGAGAAGATAGATTCCAAACTGACAGAAATTCCATGTGAATTTTTGACGAGACAGTTCATTTTTTTTATCTGCAGAAAAAAACAAACAAACAAACAAAATCAAAACATTTCACTTTGATTTTCTTCTAAATAAAAGAAGATGCTTTTTTTTAATTTTTGTTTTCTATTAATTTGAACCGATGTTCCATTTAGATTTTTTTCTACTGTGCTGAGGGAAACACATTATAAAGCTTGAAAGCAACATGAAGAAATTCATTGTGGGTAGAAGACAACATCCATTTAAACTGAGATATGCTGGGCTTGTTAGTCTGTTTGTTTTCCATTTTCAGTCAGCCGATTTTTTTAATTTTTTTTTTCTTTACTTTAGTTTCAGACCTGCCTGAAACTTATTTATTTATTTGCTTACCTTTGCAGAATTGGCAGCAAAATGAAAGACCGGTTATTCCCACATCTCAGTTTAGCAAATAGCATGCCACTATCTGTGCCTAGGAAGGTCTAGAAATTGCTCTAGATCTCCTGATAACGTTTTAATATAATAGAGAATAAGTAACATAAGTAATAGAAATAACAATAGAGCAATAATAATAATAGGACAGATTTAAGCAGTTAAGGATTAGCGGTGCTCACACAGGGTGGGAATGAATGAAGACCCAGCACAATGCCTTTATCAGTCAGCCTCTTCTAAAATATCCACCTTGGGTGAAGAGCTTACTGCTTCCACCTTAATACATCTCATATCTCAGACCTAGCAGTGGTTCACCATGGAGCATCCAGCAGTGCCCTTGGCTGAAGGCTGGTCTCTGATGTCATTATTGTCCCCAGCTCTGGAGCACAGACCATGAGATGCTTCTCTTCCAGGGAAGTCAGAGGGAAGCTGCTCTGCCAGCCGAGCAAGGAGCAGCTGCTGCGGAGCTTGTCTCAGCTGTGGGATCACAGTCCCCTGTATCTGACTTGATGCCCTGAAGATGATTTCCAGTCTATCTCTGCTACTACTGGGTTGCAACAAGCAGGTCATGGCTAATACACAATAGGCAGAGATGATCCTAATGGTGGAAAAGATTTTTATACACTGTCAGGCAAACAGGCATGAGTCTGTAAGTCTTGCAGAGGTAGAGTGAGCCATTTCTTGGGCTTCTACTGCATCACCACCATGGATGGATAGCCTTCTTGACTGAGCTGAACCTCTGAAGTTCGACCAGAGGAACCTGTTCCCCTCTGCTCACCTATGCAAAGCCAGCTCAGCCCTAGTAAAGACAGATGAGCAGCAGGTCTGGACTTTGCTTTCTGCTAGAAGAGAGGACAGAGCATGTTGTAAGGCAGACATCCCTCAAATGCATGCAGACATGTCTTCTGCATGATACCTTTCTATTCTGATTTTGGGGAAAAAGACTATTTAGAACTGGCTTGTTGAAATCTATGCTGCAAATACGTCAAATCCAGTTAGTGCTGGAGCTGAGTTTTGATTAAAAGCAGGGTAGCTTCGTAGGCTGAATGCGTTTCTTCTGGAACGGTGCCTGCGGGGCTACGGCATCACCTTCTGCAACTTTATTTGTCTGTGCTACTGTGCCTGACAAAGAGCAGCATCTTTACTTAACTAAAACACAGGCTCCATCACAGCATCTATGCATGCTTCCTCTCAGTGAGAATAACAAGGGAGTTTTAGAGAAGTAACAATCACTTTTCCCTCCTTCCCTGTGGAGAGAACAGGCTTAATCTGATTTGGGGTGTTTTTTGGTTTTTTTTTGTTTTTTTTTTGCTTTCTATTTTTGAGTTTCTTTTCTTTGATCAAGCAGCTAGAGATGGTTAGGACCAGAAGACAGACTGTTACCAAGTTTTAGCCCCCTTTACATTAGCTAATTATGCAACTGCCAGCTTGTTTGTAAACTTTTTGGTACAAGGTCATGCTTTTGCAGAGACTTTTCCAACCATCCCTGTCCTGAGTGCTGGCGGTCTCAGCCTAGGAGAGGGAACCAGCTGTGGCCCTACCAATGTGGATTTAAACCATCTTATCACTAAATAATTTTGCATTTTCCCTGTGGTTTTCTGTGCTGGAGATGTTTCTGCTGGATCCCCAATACTCTGCATGTACTTCACAGTTATATTTAGCTTGAAAGTATCTGACTCAACAGGTAAGGAAGATTCTCCTTGGCAGATGATGAAGAGAGGCACTGAAGATTGGTATAAAATCTATTGTTCCAAATTCTTAGGGAAATTGCTAAAACAAACCAAAACAAACCAGTTTTGTGACAGTGTTGTGCTTGTTTAAAATTTCTTATGAGCTCAGGCTGATTTGGGTTGTCATCTAGTTTAGTGATCAGCCCTTCCTTTTTTTGAAAGACAGCCTTTCACAAGTAAATGCTAGAGCCAGCGGTTTCTCCTTCTGCATAAGAAGGGCTGTGTGAGATCTCAGCTATCTGTAGCCAGAAGGCTTCACACTTTCTGTATTGGAAGTCACATGCAGATAACCTTTTTAATTTGCTCTTCATGGATTTATCTAAATCTGTGGCAAGGGAGAGACATCCATGCTTAAAAATGGGGAAGGCGCACAAGTCTAAGACTAAACCCATCATCACCTTGCAGCTCTGCAGGGCTGATATGCCAATATGAGCATATTTGCCCAAAGGTAAGGTCATGCTCTTGTGCACTTGTGGGACCATGGCTACTCCAAGGATATTGAAGTTGTTTGCAGATTGTAGGATTATTTTTTTTTTTTTTTCCTAGCTGTGCAACACAATCAGGTTTACACTATGAAGACACAGGCCTCTGCTCTTCTGTCTTCATCATCTTCATCAGTGGCCAACAGGTCATGACGAACATTGTACAGTCTGTGAGCCCTCCTAAGGAAAGGCAGTAAACTGAGGAGACAAGTTATGTGTTATTAAAATCATGAGATATTGTATGAATTTCTATCATGCCTATTCCCTCCTTTAGCAGAGCTTCAAGGAAGGCAGAGCAAAAAGAGGGTCTCTGCCCCAGACTACAGTGTGCAGTGTTTGACACCATTGAATGGCTTCCACCCTTTGTCATGCATGTAAAAATGTTACAGTTGTGCCATTGGGCCAAATATTTTAGCTATTTAGCACCAAGAAAGGCACAGTGCCTTCCAAGAGTTTTCCATGCATCTTGAAGTAAATCAGCTCACTAAGCAAAAAGAAACCAGATTCAGGGAAGGAACATGCAGCTGTATTGAGTAGGATGTTCTCAGTCTCTTCCAATTATTTCAAGTCATTCCTACACTCCTGGGAAGTTGCTGATTTTGTGAGTTTTTAGCACCCCTGGAGATCCTTATTCCCATTTCACCAATCATTTTACAAGCTCCTGAGCTTTCTCTGGCAGGGTTGCATTGGAGTCAGTAGAAAAGTCTGGAGGAGATGAAGGAAAACTGGGGTGGTGCTTGTGACAAAACATCCAGACACAAGTGCGTCCACGTTTATACACACCAGTAGTGCAAAAAACTAAGCCTGTATCTGCTAAAGGTATGTGAAAGATCTGTGTGTCCCTTGGTATGGAGCATATTTCTCACCCCCACTCCAAATAATCAAATTTAAGTGAAATCTACTCTGTTTTCTCTTGGTGCCAGTACAACTGGATACCTCAGCATGGGCTCCAGTTTGTGCTGTTGATCCCAGATTTACATGAGTTGATCCGGTCCCCATCTTCAGGCACTCTCTGTAGTCCCATGAGACTTTTGTGTGATGAGGAATGGGAAGCAAATTAGCAATATCTGACTGAAAATGTGAGGCTTGATGTAAAAGCACTCTTATTAGAAAGAAAACAAAGGAACAAGCAAACAAACACAGTTCATTATATATTAATGAGCCTCTGAATAGCACAGCCTTCTTTCAAGGCAAAGTAGAAAGCAAATGTCACTTATGAAGAGGGAAAGGACAAATGCAATCAGCACTTGGGCTTTTAGGTTGTGTTGCCAAGTCTGATCAAGGTGAGGCAGGTTGGGGATACAGCTGGTGCTGGAAATGGCCCCGGGGTCATCTGCTCTCTCCCCACGCTTCTGGACCACAATTGTCTCTCTGTCTTAATCTCCTTAGGCCCATGTTTTCCAAAGCAGATAAGCAGCTTTTCCCTGCAGAAATGGCACATCAGTGGTTCTTATGTGCCTCTCGGATTGCTTTCCAAATTTCACAGCAGTATCTAAACCCCAAACCTCTCTAACCCAAGAGGGAGATGGTAACTAGAGTCTATGGTCTCCCTTGGGTGGAGCAGGAAATGTTGGGAAGAGGTGAAGGTCCTTGGGTGTAAATGATCTTGCTTTCCATTGTAGCACATAATAAAAATAATGAGTTAGGTTTCTCTCAAACTGCAGCAGTCGAATTCAGTTCTACAAGTACACTGGGTACAAAACTTGAGGGTCATTCAAAATAAGAAGGAAAAGAAAAGAAAAATAATAGAAAGGAAAAACCCACACAAGAGTTGCATTGCCTGTGCATTTTGAGCTTAATATTACTTGACTGTGTCCCTTAAGCTTATTTAAACATTTAATTTTGTTCTCTTGTTCTGTCCCCGACTACATATGGATTTCACAGAGGTTTACGTTTAACAGGACAGCAGAAAGTTCCTCGTAATTGAAACAGGCTTTATGCACAAGTCACCATGTTATGTTCCACACTCAGAGGGAGAAAAACATGTTCTCTTTGTCTGAAGTGACTTATTTTCAGATTAAAGAAAACAGCTGTGAGAAGGGAGAAAAGTCTTCCGTAGAAGAGCACCTACAACAGAACGGTTGCTGAACTTTCAATAATCTTAAAACTTTATAATCTTAATATCAATAATCTTAAAACTTTAAGACAGTAACACAGAGAAAGCAGAGAAGGGCTCACGCAGCATCGTGGCGTGTTTCTTGGGAAGAGGAGGGGAAAAAAAATCAATCATTGGAACAATTTTCACAACTGTTTATGGTCGAAGTCTGGGTTTAGTTGTCTCCTCTGCCACAGATTTCCCACATGACCTGGGGCAAAGCATTTATTTGCCATGTGCTGCCGTTCTCCCTTGCTAGTGCGGGATGGAGGAACTGCCTTGCTCTAGAGAGGTGTTGTGGGACTGAAGAATTTGGCAGTGGTGGCACTGCTAATAAAACAAGGTGTTGCCAAAGGCGAACAGCCAATCTCTGAGATGAAAGCCCCAGAAAAAATCAATGAGGGGAGTGCGCGAATTCTAGAATAGTGCAACGCTGCCAAAAAGTAAAATAGGTGAAATCCCATTGCATTTCGAAATAGCATTTTGCCTGTAGAAGTTTTGAACTTTGCTGGAAACCTCTGCAGAGTATTTATGAACACAGGGAGTGAATTCTACACTGGTACTCAATGGCTCAACAGCCAGGCTTGTCTCAGCTGATCTCAGTGATTTATGGCAGGAGACAGTGATAAGCTGTTTGATAAATGGTTTCTCCATTATCATAAACTGACGTGTTCCAGCACACATTATAATGTCATCTGAAAGAAAAAAAAAAAATAAAACAAACACAAAGGTTACAGGGCTGAGTTTGGGTGAATGCTTTATTTAGTCTTAAGGTTTTCTTTTTTTCTCCCTTTATTCAGGATTAATCCCACCTTCTGTTGAAGGACTTCCAATGTAAGATCACAGATTAGAGCTGTACATTATGGGATCAACTGTGTATTTCAGCATATAGAAAATACACTTAGGTCAAATAAGCCATACAGTTATGCAATCAGTCTTTGATTTCAGCACATAGAAAATACGCTTGGGTCAAATACAGCTTTGGGAAACACACAGATTTTCATTCATGTGAGCATCAAAGGAACAGGTCCTAAAAGGTGCTGAGCACTGTCGAACTCGTTTGGTTTCTGTGTGAGCCTGAAAGCACTTAATCTTGCAAGAACTAGACTTGGGAGGTGATTTGAATTGCTGGAATCTGCAAAATGAGGCTGGGAGCACACCACTGTGTGAACTTTTGGAGATTTCTTTTTTTTTTTTGCTTATCTTTTCTGACGTCAGTGAAAAGCTGACTTGGATCCTTGTACGTAAACCAATTGAGACGTAGTCCCTAGGTGCTGGGAAGATGGGGTCAGGAAGATGACCTACAGATTCGGTCAGTTATTAGCTGGGATTATTTTGAAATGACTGTTGGACATGCCACCTTTTAGTGGGCTCATTGCTATGGGGAGACATTTTTTCCTCCATTTCAATTTTTTTTTTTTAATTTAACTTCAGGAATAAGGCTTATTGCTTCTGCCACAAGGGTGGAGAAGATGTGAGTTTGCCCCAACTCTGTCAGAGACATTAGCAGATCTGATGCAAAACTGGTACCTACGCAGTCAGGAAGTTTAGGAGATTCTTCGCTAAGTTTCAATTAGTAAAATCCCTTCACTGTGTAGCTTCAATACACCAAACACCCAGCAGGAAGAGAAAGAAACTTGCAACGAGTTGCATATTTCTCCAGTATGGTTCTTTGCTATCTTTTTTTGGGTTAGAAGCGTCATTTCATTGAAATTAACTTTTCATGGAAATTGAAATTAGTTTGTGGAAAAAGAGTGTTTTACCATAAGGAGAAAAGGAGTGTTGGTATTTTTGTGAAAAAAAACCCAAAACAAACCCAAACATCATTATTTTAAAATTCTTTTGAATTTCGAAAGCTAAACTTGTGATATTAAAGCAATAGCAAAGCAGAAATATAAGCTGAAATAAACTAAAGTGTTTCGACTGGCTTGAATAAAATTCACGTGCCATGCTTAACTGATGGTTTGTGAACGTGATCTTGGGATTTTATTTCAGCTTTTTTATGACAGCCAACTGAGATATTTCAAACTTTTTTTTCCAGTACGGAAAATTGTTTTCTTGTTCAACTCTCTGTGTATCATCTCTGTGCAAGGGGATAGACAATCCTATACAACACAGAGGTATTTTACATTTCAGGCTCCGTTTACCAGTATTCAGGCAAGGAGGACTGTCTGGTTGTGCTCTTCCACTTTCTCGACTGATTTAGGATTCCTCATTCTGAGCGCGTTGCAACTACAAGGAAATGAAGTTCTCTCGCTTTCTGCTGAAATACGGAGATTTACGTGGGGAAACAACTCCGTAAATACCACGTACTGCCATCTATAGCTCTGCTCGGGAAACACATATGCAAGGCGAGCACTGCAAATGAATCTGCTTTTACACCATCAAACCTCTCGCGCTAAGCAAGGTTTTAAAAAAGCGGCTGGCAATTTCCAACAGCTATTGTGGGAAAAGGCGCGGTAATTATTATTACCGTTGCTATTTTTAGAAGGTGTGCAGCACTTTCCCTCTTGTGAATGCAGTTTCCAAACAAGGGTAAGGAACAGCTGAGAACTTGTTAGAGAGATTCCCTTTAGGTGACCATTTTGGGATGCTCTGGATTTGACTTCACTGGCAATAGCGTCATGCTGTGCCCCACCGTAATGCAGGCAGCTACAACGCAGCTCCCTCTAGAATAAACATCTTCAGTGTTTTAACAGCTTCCTATTCATTAAAATAATCTCTTTTTTTTTTTTTTCCCCTCCCCTTAAAAGTGAACTTTGTTTTTGTCCTCAGACTAATGGTTCTCAGACGCTGGTTCCTGGATCTCCAACAGCTTTTGGCCTTGCCATAGGAAGCTGCAAAAGATGACTGTGGTGTCTTTCCAAGCTCTCCATAAACATCCAATAATTGCAAACATGAAAAGTTTGGAAAGCAAGCCCCAAGACCGGGAGGGTGGTGCAAACGGGGTGCCAATTCAAGAATCTTGTGATAGATCAAGAAAAGGAAGTGTCCTGGGGCATTCAGGGTGTCTCATCCATCCCTGTGGCTGGAGGAGAGATTTTGCAGAATTAGGGTCAGGCTGGATGTAAAACAATTTCTCACATAATGACTTGGCCCTTTCACCTCCCCGCATCCTTGCAAAAGGAAGGTCTGTCTGAAGCTCATCCCTTGGTGTACTGGGCTGATGTGTGCCCCCATATCTTTCCCTCCACACTCAAATCCCCTGAGCCAAAGGGGGATACGCTCAGAGCCCAGCATCGCTGTTGAGAGATCGGGGATCAGGGGTAGGGACCAGGCTGGGAATCGTTGCCTGCAGGGTTGAAAGGAAGGGCTGGGGAGTCCCTCTCCCTCTATACTCAGGCCAAAAATTGCGATGTAAAGCTCCTGTGATCCCCACAAGAGCGTACATGTCAGCGGAACGGACAGGGTGCATGCCAGGGGAATGGAAACGTGGGAAAGAGGGCTGGAGACACAATGAATAAATGTGGTCTTTGTGGAGTGGGAAGGCAGTAGCAGGACTTCACCATCATCTTCTCCTTGCCTCTTCCCTTCTTAGGCAGGGAGTGGGGAAGAGGAAGGATCAGGATCAGTGCAAACCTCTGAGAAGAAAAGAGGTGCTGTAAACATCTAGACCTGGGGCTCCATCACTCCTTCCTGCTGCCAGACCCAGCATCACGGATGTTTCCAGAGGGAGGTTCTATCCTCTCCCTTGATGATTCAGGAGCTTTGGGACCCTGGTGATGGTTTGGCTTCCTCACCAGCAATGCAGTCGCTTATCTAAGCTCTAGTCACCATCACTGGCCATGGCCATGTATGTGCTGGTACTTGTTCCCCTCACTAGGATCCCTCTTTTGAGTTCCATGAAATTTTCCTCTGGCCCTGGTATGAAAAACAGGGGAGGGGGGAGGACTGGAGTTAGGATTTCCCCATGCTGACACTTGGGAAGCTGGGACTGATGCCTTGCCTCACTTTACAACTCCATAAAATGGGTTTAATGCTAAAATCCTGGTTTTGGAGAAGTCTCTCGATGGGTTGTCCAAGAATGGAGGTCTTTGAGCGAAGGCACTCCTTCAAGACAGACAATTTCACCTAATAAACAGCCCATGTGAGGAGGAACAGGGGTTTTCTTTCTTGCACTTAGGAGAGGCTGCAATTGCTGGGTTTGACATGTGATGATGTGAGCATTAGCACTCACTGAGCAGCCCCTGTCAGCAGAAACCACAGCTGATAACAAGAATAAAAATACATTTAAAACAAAGCAAAACCAAACAAAACACAACAACAAAAGGTAGAAACCATGAGCTAGCAGTCACGTGAGAGAAAGGTGTGGGAAAATCCCTTTATAACCCTGTGTCCAGCTGAGTTATTCCACATCACGCTTCGCCAGAGGGAAGTGGTTGCCTGGAAATTGGAAATTTTCAAGCAGATCTTTAACCAGACACAATGCAAGGTGTTATAGATGTAAACACGGTGGTATCTGTTGCTGGAGGGGAAGTAAACTGATTACTTACAAGCTGTCCTGCTTTGCAGTTATCCTCTTCAAACAGATCCCCTGTGAAACCCAGACTTTTTTCTTTTTTCCTTGCCGTCTTCATTTACACCTCCGAGAGCTGGGGCTGCCTCTGGTAGGAAGGGCCCCTTCCAACAAACTGGGGTCAGTTTCTCTACGTTGATATTATGCTTCCAGCAGATTTTAGTGGCAGAAATATTAACCCAATGGGATAGAATTACCAGATCTAAATCAGCTCTGAACCCCCAGCCCAAACAGCCTATTTCCAGCAGTATTAGGTGCTTCAAATTAAGGTGCAAAAATTGGGCAGATAGGAGATATTTTGGTCTCTATTTCATGTCTCCCTGGAGTACTTCATAGTCTGAGACCAGCTTAGGTCCCTGAACTGGGCAACTTATTCCTACTCCCAAAATCTCTTTGCAGATTCCCATGAATGCTGCATTTAACCATAGAGGTTTCCCATCCCTTTTTGACCTTGAACACTTTTGCCACTGACAACGAGATGCATTTTCTGTGCGATAAGTGAAGGGGTCTAAATTCAAAGCGTGTGTAAGGGCAGAGGGATTTCTTATCTGTACTGAATTTGCCGCCTGCCTTTGTCAGAGAGAAGCAGAGTTACAGCTGGATCCAACTCATGCCTTGCCATCTGCAAAGCCCAGACAGAAAGCAGACCAAGGGTAAAGTCCACGTGAATCTAGTGAAAAGGAGAATGATAGATGTCTCTTGGTTGTGTTTTTGCACAGCAAAGCCAGTGTTCGCCATAAAATCCACCCAGCAGCTCCCCAAGAAGTGTTATGGAGGCGTTGGCCTTATTAGCACCACCAAGGTGGTCTGGGGATTTTGTGTCCCAGAAGCTGTTGTGCTGCATAACCTCTGGTTTTGCTGGTCTTGCCTGCTTCTCTTTCCTCTGGAAATGGTCCTGGAAGGTCCTGATGGCACCCATGTCCATCCTAACCTCAGGAGCCCTTGCACCACATCCTGGTGGGACAGGGGTTGCCAATTAAGTTTGCACTTAGGCCTTTTGGTTATTTCTGCATAGTTTCAAGCAAAATAGAGCTGGAATCCCTGGTTTTGGGCTCTCTGTGTTATAAATAAACTATACTGCCCCAGGGCTGAGCAGCGTGGTCCCAGCAAGGTCCACTTATGGGAAGCAGAGGGTACAATCACCAACTCAAATGTGTCTTTACATCTCGGTGTCTCCCAGTGCTGTCAGCTCAAATATTCCCTTCAGAGGCACCTTTGAGAACTATGCAGGCTAGTGAGGGAAAAAACCTTGTTAATTCAATTCTCCATCCCTTTCCACAGCATAACTGTTCATCCAGTCCTGCTCTCCAGCATGATAGTCCCCTTTTTGCTTGAGGACCCAAGGGGCTGCCCTTCTTCATCATGTGAGTGGGCCAGGATGGAAAATGACCTGAAGACTGCTCAAACCAGTTGACCTAGAAACAGACTGGTATAAAATAGGCCGTTGTCCCCATGGATTACATGGTTCAGTTATGTTGGCAGGACGGAGGGAAGGGTGCTGAAGCACCTTTTCTATGAAGACAGGCTGAGAGAGAAGACAGCTTGGAGAAGAGAAGGCTCCAGGGAGACATTATACCTCCTCCCAGTACCTAAAGGGGGACTACAAGAAAGCTGGAGAGGGACTTTGTACAAGGGCATGTGGTGATAAGATGAGGGGTAATGGCTTTAAATGGAAAAAGGGGAGATTTAAGTTAGATATGACAAAGAAATTCTTTATTGTGAGGGTGGTGGGACACTGGAACAGGCTGCCCAGAGAAGCTGTGGCTGCCCCATTCCTGGAGGGGTTCAAGGCCAGGCTGGATGGGGCTTTGGGCAACCCGGTCCAGTGGGAGGTGTCCCTGCCCAGGGCAGGGGGTTGGAAACAGATGATCTTTAAGGTCCCTTTCAACTCTAACCATTCTATGATCCTATGATATGTTTTCCCAAACTCAGACTTTAAGAGACATGATCTACTGAGAGCATCTCTTGCTCTGCAAGTGGACTTTGCCCTCAAAGGTATCCTGCAACAGTGAGTTTCACAGATCCCTGTACATTGTGGTAAGGGTATCCTCTTAATCACTTCACAGATATGCAAAACCGAAGGGACCATGTGAGTTACTGCATTTGGGTACCTCAGCCAATTGCACACCCTAAATCCTCAAATGCCTTGTTCACAGTTGCAACTCACCCCTAGTTCTTCCTGGAGGGCACACAGTATGAAAGAGGGAGATCA
>VXBO01013577.1:314271-374613 GCA_013400135.1 Rhinoptilus africanus
CCTTCCCATGGGATTTTTGCCCCACGCCATATTTTGATTTATTTTTTTTTTTACCATACTCCCCCGCATGTTTTATCCCACCCCCACTTCTCCTCGATTTGGCCATCCTTGTGAAAACAGAGAGGATTTGGGCAGCCCTGGACTGTAAGCAGCAAGTGCAGCTCTGCACCCCTCTATGCCCGAGATATGTGGGGGGAAACAGCCCCCAGCCCCAAGGGCTGCGTCTGACCCCTTGCTCCCTACAAATGGGGAACGGGATGCCCAAGCTTTCTGCTCCTGAGTATTGTACCCAGCCCAGAGCATCATCCAGCAGGGATGGTGCCCCATCATTGCTCCTAGGGAGGAAGATGACGGTGGGGCTTCCCTTTGTGCCTGTGTGGCTGCAGATGGCTTTTATTTCCCCCATTTTTTGAGAGGGAGAGGAGGAAGCAGTGTGATGATAGATCCAAATTCGCCTTCTCCCGGAGCTCAAGTGTGGCACGCAGGAAATCCCCTGTCATCAATACCTGTTGCAGGGTATCAGCTTGGCTCATTAATTAGCTCCAGGAAACCTGAGCTGGTAAACAAATGAGTCAAAGCTTTTCCCTGGGCCTGATACTGAGTTTGCAGCAGGCTGATTGCCACCTTTCTAGGAGAGGTGCAAAGAGAGAGGAGTATTTTCTTCAAGATGGATGACAGGCTGCCTCTGTAACTAACTCGCCTCCTCCCCTTGGAGAAAATTCACATCCTCGAGCGAGCCTTCAAAGGGAAGGGAGCTGGCACCTGGCCTGGAGGTTTGCAGAAGACGCTCTTTCTCGCTGTCGCAGCACAGCTCGGAACAGCTCAATGTGGCTGCAGACAAAGCGCATGGGTCCTTGGCTCATCCCAGCACTTGCCATGCGTGGGATGCTCCCGTGTTCTTCTTGTGGTTCCTTTCCCAAATTCCCTGGGCTTTCCACTTGCCTGGGGTCTGCAGAAGGTGCTGGGATGAAAAAAGGCGGGAGGGGGAGGCTTGTGCTTGGGTGATGCTGGACTAAGGCGTCAGTAACTTGCTAATGGGGGTTGATGCCCGTCTATATATTTGTGTGGGGTTGGGGCCTCTGAAGCACAGGAAGAAAGGGGCTGAGGCACAATTGTCTCAGCCAAGGTGGGGATAGGGGTCTCCTTCTCTGCATCTCGGTGGCCAGGGAAACCAGTATTTCAATGTCCCATCTGCATGTGAGAGGCGGGAATCCTGGTTGACTTGAGATGCACTCTTTGCCTTTTCTCCTTTTGATTCATATGTAGCCCTTTCAGGTCCCAGATCCACTGGGAACCAGCTCTCTAAGTCCCGAATCACCATGACAGGGAGCTGCGGCAACCTTTGTTTGGCCACCACAGATGTCATCCCAGTCTTTAGCATCCTCCAGTGTCCTAGTATAGGAGGTCCCATCTGCCTTGTAACCCTTCTTAACTCTTCTACTGCCCAAAAGACAATTATTCTGCAGCACCAGACCATCCCCAAGCCAATACTGGTGGTATTTGATTATAACATAAGAAACCACCAACTGGAAATCAAACTTCTCTTTTAGAGGGTGATCTGGCTGGTCACACAATGTGGAGCGTGTACATCCCTTTCTCTTACATGTACGTCGTGTGATAGTTGTGATAGATGGTTTCCAGTGTGCTGAGGCTACAAAACATGACAGCACTCGTTTTAAAAAATAAAACAAAAAAGGAAAATGAGCAGTATATGAAGTCCCTTCAGAATGTCCATTTGTTGTCACATCTGGGGCTTGGAAATTCCTTGCAGTGCCTCTTGGAGCGAGGGTTTTGTATTAGTCTGATTATGCTGAGATAATCTGTCATGTTGCTCCAGAAAGCTCTCAGGGAAGGGGAAAGAAAAAAAAAAAAAAGAAAAGAAAACCCCAAAAGAAAGATAATATTTTAAATTAGAGGGCTGCTAGATTGGTGACTCTGTCTGGCAAAGACACACATCACTGTCCCCTTTATGAAAATTTAAATTGGTTACCTCTGTCAGAGAAAAGGAGAGATTTGTTGATTTTAATTTGTTGGAGCGAATCACCCCCTGCCAGTGTTATCAAAATTAAACTAGGGATGGTTTCCTACTTTCCTTCTCCTACTCCCTCTGCATTTTTTCCCAACATATCCCTTCATAAAACATTGATCAAGGAGTGACCAGCTGATGAAAAATGAGCCGTTGAGCTCTGCCGTGTTTGGTGTCATACCTTATCCCTGGGACAAGAGGGATCGGGGAAAGCAAATCATATCTGGAAGAAGAATCAACAGAGACCTTGTTTCTACTAGTTTGGAATATTTGGAGTAAAAACTGAAATGGATGGCTGTAATCTTATGTGTTATGCTCTATGTTAGCCTAAGTGCATGCATGAAGTACATAAAGGATGAAAAATTCTCCTTCCAGTGAGCATCATAGTTTTTAAGGAGGCAGTTTACTCCAGGAAGAGCTGCTGTTTGCTGACTTGATTTGGCTTGAGAGAAGGATGGAGGGATCCTGCATATATTTGGGGCACCATTTTGTGCATGCCATATGTATATATATTATTGCTAAGCTCTTCTTCTGAACATCTCAGTCTGGTCAGAGGCAGGCCTTGTGATACCTCATCCTACGATTTCAGCACTCCCACCTGCATGCTCACCTTGTCTCCTGCCTGTTATCAGGTTGACTTTGCTAGATGGAGATGTTTCCTCAGTTTTTGAGCTCAGCTGGCCTCTAACAAAGTCCTTGCTGTTTGCAAAATGGCTCTTTTCTTTCTTCCCTCTGCCAGATATTAGGACTATCTTATTCCTGGCAGATCTACCTATTCCATATTCATTGAGAGCTAGCATAGATCTCTCCCGAAGTGTTTTCAGGATAGAGATCATCATGATTTCCATGCTAGAATAGATCTGGAGCTGAAACGGTTTGTCTCTGTCCCATCTGTGCTGCTGTCTTCTTCTGGACCTCTCAGCTGATCATTTCAGCCTACAGCTCCACAAGCCACTGAAAGTTTGGTCTACCCAACATAAAACCCCACGGCTTGACTTTAAAAGATGCTGTAGTGTTATCCTCACTAAGGGCCAAGGGCATTGTAGGGCTGATCCCGCCCACTGCTAAACCATGTGTCTTAGGCCAGAGGTTCGGGTCACAATTCATTTAAACACCGGTCTTTCTGCACTTTGGTGTTTTCACCTGTAAAATGGGGATATTTGGCTTCCTCCTTCCCAGTGGGGCTCTCTGCCAGCTGTTCAAATGGACTTGGTCAAACAACAGTTCCTTTGGAATTCTGAGTTGAAGAGCGCCAGCCAAGCACTAGGCATGAATTATTTAATATCTTTGTCAGCGACATGTACAGTGGCATAGAGTGCACTCTCAGCAAGTTTGCCAATGACACTAAGCTGTGTGGGGTGGCTCAGATGCTGGAGTGAAGAGAGGCCATCCAGAGGGACCTGGACAGTCTGGAGAGGTGGGTCCATGCCAACCTCATGAAGTTCAACAAGACCAAGTGCAAGGTCCTTCATCTGGGTCAGGGCAACCCCAGGGCACCGATATAGGTTGGGCAGTGACTGGCGTGAGAGCAGCCTTGAAGAAAAGGACTTGGGGGCGCTGGACGACGAGAGGCTCAACATGAGCCGTCAGTGTACACTTGCAGCCCAGAAAGCCAACCGTATCCTGGGCTGCATCAAGAGAAACGTGGCCAGCAGGTCAAGGGAGGTGATTCTCCCCCTCTACTCTGCTCTGGTGAGACCCCAGTTAGAATACTGCGTCCAGTTCTGGAGCCCCTACTACAAGAAAGACATGTACATACTGGAAGGTGTCCAGAGAAGGGCCACGAGGATGCTCGGAGGGCTGGAGCACCTCTCCTACGAAGACAGACTGAGAGAATTGTGGTTGTTCAGCCTGGAGAAAAGAAGGCTCCAAGGAAACCTTACTGTGGCTACCAGTGTCTTAAGGGGGCCTACAGGAAAGCTGGGGAGAGACTTTTTAGGATGTCGGGTAATGGTAGGACTAGGGGGAATGGATTAAAACTAGAGATGGGTCAATTCTGAATGGACATTAGGAAGAAGTTCTTCACCATGAGGGTGGTGAGACACTGGAACAGGTTGCCCAGAGAGGTGGTGGAAACCCCATCCCTGGAAGTTTTTAAGGCCAGGCTGGATGGGGCTCTGAGCAACCTGATCTAGTCGGACTTGCCCTTGCCCATGGCAGGGGGTTGGAACTAGACGATCTTTAAGTTCCCTTCCAAGCTTGACAATTCTACGATTCTATGATTATTCTTATGTTTTGACTGTGAATGTTTCTCCATCCTTCAACGTTCTCCTTGAGTCACGTTTTCTTGTCCTTTCTCGACCTTTATTTTCTTCATGCCTTTCTACAACTGAGGGTCTGGAAATGTGCAAGTCTCCTGCACCTGCCTCAGGTTCCCTCTGGATTAAACACATGTTGTTTTCAGGAGACCTTGTATAATAGTTCATCTTGCAAAATAGTCCTTCGTATAGTCCAGCCCACTTTGATATACAAGTAGATTAAGCCCGGGGTAGGAGTTGGGTTTATTCCGTGTGTTGTTTAGCAGCAATCTAACAATGGCTATCTTCTGGAAACAAATATCTGCTGGTTCCTGCAAATGAAAGTCGATACACCTTCAGAAGGAAATTTGTCCCAATGGGGTCTTTTGTATTGAAAGTCCTGTTGGTAGATTTATTCATTGTGCAGGTTCGTTCCCTTAACAAGTCAGTTATTCATTGGCCATTGCTTGAGGGTGTGTGGAATTTATGGTCATAGTCCTGTAATCAGATATTTTGTTATAGAGGTCTTTGCCACTGTGGAAGGTTTGAATAAATCAGTATGCAGCAAAAATTGATCCTCTCACAATCTATTTCTGGACTCAGCTCCTTCTTTAAGAGAATTTTCCCTCTTCTTGAACCATGCTACTAAATCCTTTGCATGTTTGTGCTCTGGTCAGCTCTACCAAAGCTATGCATTAGTGAACGTGCACAGACATACGCATACATTTATGCATGTTTTCTGGGCATGATTTTTGTTCTGACCGTGATTGAGACACACAATGCTGCCATTTCCCAGACAAAATTAAAAAAAAAATAAAAAAAGGAAACCTGTTTCTCTATCACCTGACTTAAGTATCTGGAAGTTGTAAAGTACTGCCTGAAAAGGCTTTAATCAAATGCCAGTGAAGAAAGGGAAATCTGATTTTGAGTAGCTGCACTGCTGCCTTAAGTACTAAAGAGCTTGTCCTGCTAATCACCACTTCTCAGATGTTGTTCTACAATCTGATCAGCCCTATTGAGCTGCAAGAAGGGTTAATTGCTGACAAAAAGCTCCTCACCTTTGTGCATACAAAGAAAGGGGCCAGGGTGAGCAACTTGTATTTAGAGCTTAGTGCAGGCTTTCCACATGCAGGTAATGGTAAGAGACTTTGATTCTTGCATGCGTCCCCAGAATATCTCTTTATGGTATTAAAATTACAGAACAGCCTATGATTTTTATGCCAGAAATCAGGGATGGGAGGGGAGAAAAATGTCTGTAAACCAAAAGCATGTACAACTGCTGTTGCTTAGGTCTCTGGTGATGCTAAATGTGTAAATGGCAGTGAACCTCTTCCCTGTGAGCAGGCCTGGACTGTCTTGGCACTTACACTTGGGATGGAGCTTGGCGGTGAGATGGTTAGTCAATGGTCTGTCATGCTGCCTGCCTTCCAAGTATTCCCTGAGGCACAGCATCTTTCTAGGGAATCTCTGATGGCTCTAGGGGTGGGTTTCAATTTAGGGATAGTGCTTGACAAAAGATATTTAGTGCATGGTCTGCTCTGGTGAGTGCAGCAAGCCCGAAAAAGTGTAAGACACTGTGATGACCTAGACCTGGGAGTCCTGGTAGAATACGGGATGACCATGAGGCAGCAACGTGCCCTTGTGGACAAGAAGGCCAATGGCATCCTGGGGGGCATCAAGAAGAGTGTGGCCAGCAGGTCGAGGCAGGTCATCCTCCCCCTCTACTCTGCCCTGGGGAGGGCACATCTGGAGTGCTGTGTCCAGTTCTGGGCTCCCCGGCTCAAGAAGGACAGGGAACTGCTGGAGAAGGTGCAGCAAAGGGCTACCAAGATGCTGAGGGGACTGGAACATCTCTCTTATGAAGAAAGGCTGAGGGAATTGGGTCTCTTTAGTCTGGAAAAAAGACGACCGAGGGGGGACCTTATCAACACTTACAAATACTTAAATGGTGGGTGTGAAGAGGATGGGGCCAGGCTCTTTTCAGTGGTTCCCAGTGACAGGACAAGAGGTAACGGGCACAAACTTGAGCACAGGAAGTTCCACCTAAACATGAGGAGGAACTTCTTTACCTTAAGGGTGGCAGAGCCCTGGCACAGGCTGCCCAGGGAGGTGGTGGAGTCTCCGTCTCTGGATACATCCCAAACCTGCCTGGATGCGTTCCTGTGCCCCCTGCTCTAAGGTGGCCCTGCTCTGGCAGGGGGTTGGACTAGATGATCTCCAGAGGTCCCTTACAATCCTTACCATTCTGTGATTCTGTGATTCTAAGGACCATGTGGATTACATCCATAGAGGATGTGAGTAGACAAACACATGGGTGTTTATGGGAGAGGAGGCCAGTAGGTCCCTGAGCTGCCCACAGCTCAGAAAAGGAAGCAGATGTGACACAGCAGTGCCCTTCCAATCACCTATCTTAGCACTTCCAGGTCAGCCACGAGGACAAGTGAAAGAATAAATAAATAGTGAATGCACATTTGCTGCATATTCTGAATGCTTAAAAGAATAACATGAACAATGTTAAATATTGTCTGCCCTGTGTGATTTTTAGATACATTAATAGGGATAGCAACACTGTTGTGACTTCCAGATCTCCAGATGGAGACAATTCTGCTACCAGCAGGAGAGATGATGACTGTCAGAAGCACAGCAAGGCTGGGAGGGCAAGTGAGAAGCCAGGAGAGATCCCAGCAAAATGCCAGTTAGATGGGGAATCCATTTAAGGCATTGTCATGAGAGTTAACATGTTTGTAGATGTACCCAAGGCATCCCTCAGGGAGCAGACAGCGGTGAGCAGTGCCTGCAGGCATGGAAATGCCACTAGAAGGGGAAGTTTTGGTAACAAGACCTCAGATGGAGTAATCTCGTTCTCTGGAGATTTTCAAGACTCTCCTGGATGCAGTTCTGAGTAATGTGCTCTAGGCAATCCTGCTTTGGCAGGGGAGTTGGACTAGATGATCTGTAAAGGTCCCTTCCAACTCTGAAGATTCTGTGATTTCGGGAATCTCCAGAGCCTGACCTTCTACCAAGACCTAGGAAGATGGTGTGGTGGGTTGGAGGAGGTGATTTACAGAGGCCCCTCCTGACTTCATGCATCTGTGATTCTGTGAAGGTGGGCCATGATTGCTCCAGACTTTGATGGCCCCACTGGACAAAACTGACCTCAGGAGCTGCTCTTTGGCTTGTATATGGTGAGCAGAAGGCCTATAGGGAATTTAAAGATGTCCTGGGAAAAGTAGTGAAGGCTGTCTTGAAGGACAAACTCCAGGGTGGGACTGTATGACAGCACCCTTTGGGCTGGGTATCTCAGGAGGGAGGAAATCTAAATGGGACTGAGATCTGTGGGCTGAAACCTAAGGGTGCTGAGGTGTTTTGAGTGGAAGCAAAACCTTTTGCTATTGTGTGAGACAGCCTTACTACCTCTAAAAATCCAGAGAGTGTCCTTGACCTGTGGTTGACTTCCTGTTGACTTTATCCCACTTTTCTAGACAAGGACCCTCCAGGTAAGTCTGTACCCCTTCATCTCTCTGAAGTCTTACCTTGATATTTTGGCTAGGCTGTGGCCAGCCAGTGGCAATGCTACAGCATCTTTGATCAGAAATGGGCACACATCTTGACCTAAGATGTGATATTTAGCATGTTTTACTTCCGTCACTGAAGCGTTGTTGTGAATAGGCATGTTGTTTAAAAAAGCCAAGCATTCAGGCTTGTTCTACAGCAGAGGGGAGTTTTCTGGCATGTGGAAAGGGAGGATCCTCCATCACAACTTGCAATCACTTCTTGTTTCTGTGGGGCTGATGACTGCTGGGTCCCTTCCTTGTTTGGTCTGGCTTTTGACTTTGATTAGTAGCAAAGATCTTCACAGAAAGACCTCTAAAACCCCCTTAAAGTGACCATGAGGGTAACAACAGCATCAGGTATGATGTGGGTTTTAGAGCTGGAGACAAGGAAGATGGCTAGTAAAGCTGGCTGTGATTCCTGCCAGCTCCCAGCATGTGCAAGGGCTATTCCTTGGGTTGGAGATCATCTTAAAAGGTTCAGGGAACTGAAACACCTTTCTCTTCCTTATCTTGAATAGGTCTCAAAATGTATTTACAGAGAAACTCACCACAATGGTTTCCATTTTGTGTAGTGAGGGGAATGTGGGACAAAGCAGTGATTTTTCTCACTTCTTTTCCCTTGCCCAAAAGTGTGTTTAGATCTAAATAGGACAAAACTCTTCCCAGTTCCCGGAGTCCCTGGGTCACCAAGCTCTGTTTTTGTGCAAGTGACAATGCTGGGGATTGATGGGAAAGTTGGTGCTGAATGTAAACACCATGCACAACTAAATATGTTGGATGCTCCACACCAGACATGGCTGTCTTTCACCTGGACTGAAAAGTCTTCCTGCAACTTCTTCTGCCCATAAGAGCAGTTTAGCAACCGCAAGGTTCACAGCGTGCTGTAGAGATGTGCTTATTAAAACCCCAGACTCCCACCTCAAATTACAACCCAAACGCTGCGTTTGTTTCCCACTAATGCCGGCCCTCGGAGGTTTCCTTTTAGCACTAAATCCTTTTGAAGTTGCTGTTGATTACAGAGCAGACAGCATAATCTCCCTGGGGAAGTTATTTGTAGCTGGGGAGGAGGAGGGAGCAAAAAGAGATCAGTCACCCTAGAGCAAATGCCAGAAATGGGGTGGAGAATTAATGACGCTGCTCAGCCATACTTTTCACTTTGGTAGCCCATCCTGCCAGTCAGATGCCATTTTCTGAAAGTGGTGGTCTGATTGCTACAACTCCTTAGATGGTCAGAGAAGGACTAATTGGAAGGGGGGTTTAGCTGTGCCAATTGGCTTCTAGTCTGGAAGGTGACTTTGGTGGCGTAATTGTCCTGTCCAACCGTCAAGCCCTCATCAAATACTGGCACCTGGGGCTCTGCTTATACCCTTATTTTCTCTGTTCATGTGGCAACTATCTTGGTTGTTTTCTGGGTCATCAATAGAGCGAATCATTTAAAGTCATTGTGCTTTATTCCTTCCCGAATTATTGACCAATACCATCTACCATCTCTGAGCTTTTCTTTGTGAGCTCTTTTAGGCTCGTATCACTTGATCACCGTGGGTTCTACAGCACTGGATATGAACATGGCCAACACAGATCTCCTGAGCACAGAAGCAGCTCGTTCGTTTATGGCTTGAATCAGGTGAAAAGTGAAACACTGACAGAGGTGAGGTCAACATCTGGTGGTCTTGGGACCTTTCTTCATCTCCTTCTCAGCCCTATGCCTCTGTGAAGCTCCTGGACAGCTGTTGCTATCTCTGGACTATGAGTTACTTTGCACCCTTTCCTAGATACACTCAGCCTCGGGAAAATTTGGACTGGGGGTTCATGAGGTTAGGGAGGTTCATCCTCTTTACTGCAATATGGTCTGACTTGTAGTTGGTGTGTCCTGGTATTACTGTGGCAGACACAGTGAGAGTGGGAGAGCTCTAGACTGATAAAAAGTTGATATACAAGCACTTTAATTTTCTCTTTGGAAATTCAACTGCAGTTTCAAAGCTTGAAGTTATTTGTTCTGGTGACTTTTTGATTGTTTTTTGGGGTTTTTTCATTTTTTTGTTTTTTTTTTCTTTCTTTGGAGCCAAGGACTCTTGCTAGTGAGTCTTGCTCTTCCAGATGTTCCTGACTTGATCCATTGCAGGTCCTGGATGGCTGCAGCATTTGGATTTTGCCAAACATTAGCCATAAGTAGCTTTGAAATGGTAACAGCATAAAGCTTGGCATTTTTGCACAGAGGTGACAGGCAGGCGTAACTTTGAGGTGAAGGACACCAGCCCATCCCAGTGCATCAGCTGCTGATTTATGGTCACTTCCTTTATTTCATAAATTCTGTAGCAGAGACTTCAAAAGTGGTTGAGGCTCAGTAAAACATTAACTATTCTTCCTCTTGAAGAAGAAAAGTTCTTACATTGTTAAATATCCAAGGTGAAAGAATAGGGAGGAAACTTGGGTAAATATGATGCTGCTGTTAGCACCATGGCAGCTAGTAGAGGCTCTGACTGAGGCTAAAATCAACTAAGATCTCTTTCCTTCTTATTCCAGAACTGGATTTGGGTTTCACCTAGGAATGATCAGAGTTTCTTTTCCTTCAAGTTAATCCTTGCTAGTACTTTGCTGTGCAGGCATCTCTAATGTGTGTGTGGGGGGGTTATGTCTGAATTCCTGCAGACCTGCGTTCAATGAAATATCACATCAAATGTTGATCAACGGTACATGCCAGGGCTTCTTCTTTGACTAAGTGGCACGGTGCAACTTGTTGACACAGGACTAAATTCCTTCTGTCTCCCCATCTGAGACTTAGTCTATTTATTAGTAATAGTCCCCGGCCCATACTGTCCTTTGGATAATGCCTGGCACTGTCTTGAGAATAACTACATAATGTGGATGGACATCAGACGGTTCTTGAGCCCAGGCTCTGTCCCTGTGTGGTTCAACAGTACGGTTGCAAACAAAAATGACACTATCAATGCAAATAATAATAAATAATTGGTGTCCAGGAGAAAAAGAAGGAAAAAAATAAAAGGGAAAAGAGCCATTGACATCAAGATCCAGGCTTACAGGGAGGTGGATTTGCATTCAGTGGCTTGTCCCACATCTAGTCAAGGTCAATGGCTTACGCAAAGGAGTGTAGCATCTCAAATGAGTCTTCAACATAGCGTTGACCCATCTGGGCTGCACCACTGAATCCACTGCTGCTGTGGCTTACAGGGAAACACCGGTCCAGCACACATAGAGAGGAGTCAAACAGACCTGGCAACACATTTTTGTCCAAGCTTCAATGACTTCCAAAAGCTGGGAAGGATCTTGGCTCCTCCTTTGCACCACTTCTCGTCAGTGATGAGGAAACACGACTCCGACTTTCCTGAGAATCTATTTCATCCATGGCATGGGGGAAGTGATTTTCTTCACTGCTATACTGATTGGAAGTCGAACTGCCTTCAATCCTACATTGATTATGTTCCTTGGAGCACTGAGTCTCCTGCAGGCTCTGAGAGCCTATATGCACGAATAACAACCTGTAACCCAGCAGAGTCTTCAAAACCATATTTTCTTGTGAGAGAAAGCCTGATAATTTCTAGCCATTCAGAAGCATTCAGAAACATCCTAAATTGTGTTCTCTGGGCTGGATTCCAGTGTCAAGTCTTTTGTATTTCAGACACTCCTGTACGATTATTGGAGCAGGGGGATGGAGTCAGTACTTGAGCAATCAAGGACCATCCACCCCCTTTTCCTCCACTACGATGGCATTTTGATGAACCCTAGGGTACTTTCTAATCCTCTCCCCCTCCTGTGCTGTAGTTAGGGCCCAGTAAACTAAACAGGGATAGGACACAGATCCAAAAAGTGCAGTGCCTTTGTGCAGACGGTTTAATTTTTAGAACACAGCCTGGTGTGTTTTCTGTCCTGTTCAGGCAGCAATCTCCCATGCAAGCCTGGCCACAGTTTGGAGGACAGCCTGGCCTGGGACTGCTCCCAACAGGGACATGGTCACCCTTCTTCTGGCAGGGAGAGTGGTGAAATCTCCAGCCACATGGTGACCCTTTGTTAATTGTAAACCAGTCGGTGGCACACAGGGCTGAGCTGTGTGGAGATGCCTATCTGGGGGCTCCTCTCTCTGCTATAACATCAAAGTGCAACAATCAGCCACTTTTACAGCTCCATAGATCACTGGATAAAAACCACATTTAATTCTATGGTAAGGTCACTTTTTAGTTAAAAGGGACAGAATGGATTTAATTTATAAGCCTCTCCCACTTTATGGCTTGCATTTAGAGTTATATCTATTATGCAGTGCCAAACACATATTATAAAAATTGATTCCCGCTTTCTCCTCCCTAGATTTGCTGTGTCAGGTAGATTCTGATTACTCTCCTGTTTGCTTCAAGCCAACAGATAGACTGAGGTAGATCTAAACGTCAGGGATGACATCCGTGAGTGCAAAGTGCAAGTTTAAAGGGAATTAATTTGGCCCAGATCTATTCCTGGGTGGATGGGTATGAACATGATTTCTACCAACCTACCACAATACAGGATAGGAGGACAGGGCTGCGGTCTGCAGGGGAAGGTCAAAGTGATTGCAAGGTGCAAGTGGTCAACAGGTAAGCTCTTGCTGTCTTTGTGTGGGTCCTTCCACAATAATGTGATGTAGACACAGCCTCTAAACTCAACAGCAAACTGCAGGCAAGGGAAGTAAAGTCCAGAGGAGGTCAGGGAGAAGAATCGAAGAATCCTTTTTTTTCCTTCCAGGAAAGCTTTTAAACAGGGGTCTTAACAGCAGTGAGAGCGAGAGTTGGAGCGAAGTGACTGAAGAAAAGAGGGGGAATGGGGTGATAACAAGATGAAATAGACCAAATTTATCAACCGATTATCATTCCCAGCATCTCAACAGCTGGTGCTGTAGCCATATACAATCATAGAAAGTGTTGGATTGGAAAGGACCTTTAAAGGTTGTCCAGTCCAACCCCCCTGCAGTAAGCAGGGACATCTACAACTAGATCAGGTTGCTCAGAGCCTCATCCAGCCTGACTTTGAATGTCTTCAGGGATGGGGCCTCCACCACCTCTCTGGGCAACCTGTTCCACTGTCTCACTACCCTCATTGTAAAGAACTTCATCCTAATGTCTAATCTAAACCCACCTTGCTCCAGTTTAAAACCATTTCCCCTCATCCTATAGCTGCACGCCCTTGCAAACTGCCCATTCCCAGATTTCTTGAAGGCCCATGTCTTGGCTTTACTTGATTTAAGTGGTCTCTTTGCAGAAGAATGAACATCAGGGAGGAGGAAACAGGAAAAGTCAGTACTTGTGAGACCAAAATGAATCATTATAATCTTATTTCTGAGCTCCTGAGGACAGGAATGGTAAGTTCATCCCAGGATGATTGCACGGGTGCTGTGACTTGAGGTAGGAATCAAATGAATCTGGTGGAGAGATGCTGTGCCTTGATTTAGGGACTTCTAAACGGTGATGAGAGGAGAATGTTATACAAGTGAGAGAGACTTGAGACAGGGGACTGAAAGGAATAGGGAGCCTGGCTCCTCCTTGGAGCATCTCTATATCATAGTCCATCAGCCAGGAGGGCAGCGAAGGGGGAAACTACCTCCCTCTCTTGTAGCTGTGTTTCTTGAGCAACTGTTTTCTATATATGTGATCAAGTTGTGCTCATAAAATTCATAGCAAACACTCTGGACAAGATGTTAGCTGCCCTTTAAAGTTGAGGAGGGGAGAAGTGAATTGCATTTGCCTATATACAGTCCTGGCCATGCTCGACTGAGTGACTGCAGTAAAACTAGAGCTATAAATAAAACACGTGTGCCTGTGTCCACTATGGTAATCTCCTGAGAAGATGTCATTTGCTTCAGGGCTTCAGTGAAATATCCATACTTTCAACCTCCATTTATATTAATTAGGGTTTTTTTTTTTATTGTTGGGGTGGTTTTTATTATTTTTTGTGGGGTTTATTTTTGTTTTTTCTTTAGTGGAACGAGAACAAGGTAGTACAGGACACCCAGTCTAAAATAGCAATGTGAACAAGGTGTTAAGGGACACTTGAACCAAAATAGCAGGCAGTGGTGAGGAACAAGCACAGCGCCAGGTAGGGGTGAGGGGGGACTGCACGTTCCTTGAACAGGGTCACACTGTGTCAGCAACTCCCATTCCTCCTGTGGGCTGGAGGTGTTCTCCTCCAAAAGTAGTTTTAACTGTGAATTGCACAGTCTTGCCTGAGTGTTGCATGGGCCTCAATGGGAAGTTCATGTGCTGTTCATCTTTGGTCACCTAGTTAACCTGGCCAAAATAAAAAAAAAATAAAAAAAAAAATTGTGAAACTGGATCCCATCAAATCTTGAGTTACTTAGAAATCTTTTTTTTTTTTTTTTTTTTTTTTTTAAATCAGGAATTTGAACTGTGGTCAGCCTCTCCAGCTTGTTTCAGCAAAGACAGTTGGGATTTATTTATTTAATTAATTACTACTTGTACGTATCTTTTAATGCTATCTGTCTTTTACAGTTGCATAACTCGAAAAATTCTGATTTCACAGAACCTCAGGTATCAAAAGAACTGTCCATAGAGGTGTCAGAATCTGAGGCCAGAGTATGTCTGAAGGGGCCAGGAGATTACCAAACCGTAATAAGGACAGAATACAGTCTCCATGGGGAGTGAAATATTTGCCTCTGCATCTTTTCTTTCGGTCTCCAAGGAGCTCTGTCTCTCCAACAGCAGCATCTTAGAAGCTGAAAGGAGCAGTTCACAGGGAATGAAGGTCTTTCTGGCACTGTAGCCACATTTATCAGCATCCTGGCTGGAAAGGGCATGTCCTTTCGGTTTATTGTGTGCGTGGAGTTGGAGTCTTATTTTTAGAAGCTTAAGCTTAAATTTGCCTAAAATTAGACAACTGACATATGCCAGCAAGACCTTTGGACGCGAAGGTGAGATTGAAACGTACTTGAGAGTCATACCTAGGTGGAGAAATATCAAAGAATCCTGCCCCACTGCCGCAAATGTGCACGTGGTACCCATACTGGGGAGGATAATGACTTCAGGAGGTATGTAAAGGTATGATTGAGGGGAAAAGGCATCATGGGATAACACAGATGGGAGAGGATTAAGAGTCACTGTATTCAGAGTGACTGTTTCTCTGGATTCATGTTTGCTCATGTGCAGAGATTACTGACATGGAAAAAGGGGGCTGAAGATGGCTCAGCAAATTTCTTTTATCGATGCTGGCCGTCTTCACCTCGATCTCAAGAGGAAAGTAGGGCAGGAGGGAAGTTAAGTGCATGAAGAAGAGGATTCTGTCCCCAGTACCATGGGGTACCTCACAGATTTATCAGGAGTCTGAGGCTCAAAGAAGGAGAAGGAAGACTCCAAGACAGTTCAGTAAGGATAGAGTAGGGCTGCTGGGCTTGGATCCACTGGTTTGGATGCGACCTGGCTTGTTAATATCAAGCTATATCTTATCGGGATGAGGTTGCTCTCTGGAATTTGCCCTGGACCCTTAAAATGTCTGTATCCTTGGGAATAAGGAATTAGAGATGTGAGATCTTGAAGTAAAAATGAGTACTCAAGTGTAAGGAGTCTATCCTGCCTGCAGAAGGTAGCTGTCAGGTTTGTAGGCTATCACATGAGTCCTTGAGCTACTGAGGACTTTAGCGTAAGCTTAGACCAGAAAATTTTTGCCTTGTTCCCAATGACTCACCAAAGACCTGAGAGAAAACAGCAAGGATGCATCTCATGGGATACAGAAATACATGGATACAAAGGCCCCTTGTTGCGCTGAGCTCTATAGATGGAAGCTACAAAGGTGTGAAGGTGTTTCTGTCTCTTTATATTAAACGTAGGAGGACAGAACTAGGAGGCTACTTCCCAAAGCCAGCTACCTTCCAAGTGAACTCCAGCTCAAAGGTAGCAGGGAGGTTGCCTTGTTAATCATATATGACTATATGGCATGTATGATATGACCCTCAACCTGAGTATATTTTTTTACCAAATCAAGGCTGTTTATTCTCATGGCATCACTGCCCCTTAGTTTCAAGAGTCTTTCTTCCCCTGGTGCTTCCTTCTCAGCATTTGAGTATTTTAATCTTCTGTTCATCTTTCTTTTGCAAGGAGAAATATGTCAGTATCATCTGATAAGTCTTATGTTCTCCTAGTCATCTTTCTCTGCAACTCCGTCTCACTTTGAATTCATCTTTCTTGAACCTGAGCACAAAAAATGGATACAATATTTAGATATGGTCAAAGATAGTGTCTTCCCTATATTTGCAAACCTGGAAATATCTCCCCCAATACATCCTAGATGCATTGGGGGAGACATTGCCTTTTTAACACCTGTGTTTGTTTGTACTCAACCTGTACCTTCATCTTCTGCTTTATTCTGCATCATAGGAGTTGCTTTACTCTTACAGCTTTTAGTTGTGACAGTATTACTTTTATGTTACACCTGGGGAAACTGAGGCAGAGGCAAAGAAAAAATGACTTGACCTTCACGAAGGAGCTTGCAAGCCTTGCCAAAAACATTGCTAAGGAGAAAGGCTCTTCAGGCTTCAACGCCCGGCTGCTGTGGGCATCAAGGCTTTGTCCTGCCGTGACTTCCCTCTGATGCTGGTGAAGTCTAGGTTCAAATGCCTCCCTGTGGGCAGAGACTGCCTCTACTAGGCAGGCATTATTATAATAAGACTGGTTGTTTTTCCTGCTTCCTCAGCCTATATGCCTCCCCTCCCTTCTTTGCTGGGCAGGGGATGAATGGCAAGAGAGAGGCTCTGAGTGGACTCTGTTCTCCAAAGCCAGTCGCTGCTGAATTTCAAATAACTCCCCAAACAAAACACAAACAAGCAAGCCCTTGTGTTTCTCTATCTCCTCTCTCTTTGGCCTTAGTCACCAGGCTTGGCAGCACCTCTGCTCTTCTGTGGTTCGTCACATGCTAAGCGGGGAGGATGGGCTGCTTTTTCCTTCTTTTTTCCCTTGGGGGTCTGAAACAACAGAGCCCTTTGCCTTGTTTGCTTTGCTGGGGCAGGAGTGAGGATGGGCTAGAGGAAGGGAGAGGGTGGCGTAAACCCTGCCTTGGCAGGGTTTTTGGTCAGCAGCAAGGTGAAGGCAGGTGTCTTCAGACACTGCCTTTCCTTGTCCCCTGACTCCCTTGTGCTGGTGGTGTCTGGTCTCCTCTCTGAGAGCTATGGGAAGGTGTCGGCTGCTCAGAGATGGTGGGAGAGGAGAAGGTGCTGTCCTTTGCGCAGAGAGGGTGTCTTCCTTCCCTCCTGGGGGAATTCACAAGCTGGATGAGGTGTCTCGGATGCAGAAAGCAGTCAGTGCAGCTGGCTCAGCTTTTGTCCCAAATACAGGTAGTGGCGAAAGGAAGCAGCCTAGCTGAGAGCCACGGTTCAGCTTGGGTGCTCATCTTGAGACGTCTGGGGTAGACACTCTTCTCCTGGCAGTGATGTGCATGGTGGGCTGGGGAGGACAAGAGAGGGGAGGAGAAGAGGAGAACACACAGCCCCTCCAATCACCTCTGCACTGCTGCTCCCTGAAGCACCCTTGGGCATGGCAGTCATGAAGGGAAGTCCAGGACAATTCATGTGACCTGAGTAGAAGGTTTTTTTAGGGGTCTTGAGCCCCTTAAACACCCTCCACTTGTGATCCAAGACAGGACTTGGACTCCTTCGACCTGCTGGGAGAAGGGTCTCTCCAGATGGCATGGTGGGGTCAGTTATTGCAGACTGGGGCAGCTCCTTATGACCTATCAATTTTCGGCAAGCCAAGCCTGATAGACTGGGACAGTGTAGTCTGTTTTCTAGGAGAAAAAAAAAAAGAGGAAAACAAAGGAGAAAAAAAAAGAGGAAAAAAGGGGATTTAGCACCATTTCTTTATCTTGTGTCTTAAACCAGAAAAGCCCTCTGTGCAGAACTCGCTCGAGATGCACTGTGAATATTTGGCAGCATATTGCGGTGTTGTTCGCTCTGCTGTGCTCAGGCACAGGTCTCGATTCAGCCCAGCTTTAACTGGATGAGAGGGGCTGCTCATCCTGGCAGCCCGCTTGGCATGTGCTGACTTTAAATGGCAGGACATGACCCCTCGCTTACGATAACGGATATTAACTCCTGACCTAAATAAGGCAAAAGAGACCTGAAGTTTATGGAAAGCCTGTTTCACTGGTCCGAATAAAAGCCAGCCAGCTTCTGCCTGTGATCTACTGACCAGAAAGAAAAAAATCATTAATAGCCTTCCTGATTGTCCACACGGAAGAGCTTAAGTGATAGCTGTTGCCTTTACAAACTCATGGGATGGGTCAGGAGAAGGGAAGCTGACTCTGTCTTGTGGATAAATATGAGTTTTCCTTTTGCAAGGCTCATCACTCCTGCTTTTTTTTATGTGAAAAACAACATCCAAGGTAATTGTTGCTAGTCACCACAGCTGAATGCTGTCAGAAAATACACAAGTAAGGTACAATTGGTGAGGTTGTGCTGATCCCGGGTTTCTGGGCTAAGCACAGGAATCCTTGGGTGAGATTCAACGACTTTGTTCTGCCTGAGGATGAACTACATGGACATAAATGTCCCTTCTGGAATTATGTGTATCCAAAACTGATTTGCTGGGCTGAGCTGGTACCTCTGCCTGTGTGATGCTCCAGTGCTTTCCAGTTATACTCAATAGCCTGATTTTGAGAGGGAGCTCCTATTAATATATCTTCTTCTATATTCCTACATATGATCTTTATAGCTAGCTATATATATGAAATAGGGAACACCTCCAACTGGGAGTGGTATGTAAGGAGTCTTTTACTGATAAGCAACCACTTCAAACCCAAGGCTGCGAATTGTTACTCTGTCTGTGGCAGCTCTCTTAACCCCTGAGCTCTTCTGCTGAAACTGGGGAAAAAAAAAAGGCATTTTGAAATGAAGGTGAATCCAACTATTCCAGAGGCAAAGTTCAAATCTTTTCAAGGTGGATGATCTCCAAAGTGATTGGGGAAAAATAACAGATAAAGGTAGTCAGAATTACTAAATAATAGTAGTAGTAGTAGTAGTAATAGTAATAATAATAACAATAACAATAATAATAATAATAATGACATTAGTANTCCATTGGAAAATATTTTGAATTACTGTGAGCAAATTTGTTCATTCGTATCAGCTTATCTCAGGACTAATTTTTAGCCAGTGATTTTTGTCAAACTCCCTTTGACAGCTATATGTTAATGATCCTTTCAGTTGAGTTTTATATTAATTTATATTTGATAAAATCTAGATCATAAATTTTACTCATAGAGTGGTTTAAGTGAGTCCATATATAACATGTACAGGTAGTTTTCAAAGGCGGTGTGGGTTTTTTTTTTTTTTAGATGAGAAAATTTGGTTATATACTAATAATTCCACATACAGTTGTCGGGATTACTGAAGTCTTATTTCATCCTTGCATGCATGTGTGTGTGTGTGTCTGCGCACATATACATACATTTAATTCTGTTCCTTTTGTGAGTAGCCGATCAGAACAGAAAGATGACAAGTGCTGAAGAATTGATAATAAATAAGGTATTTCTTTCACAATGTCCCAGGCCCAATGGTCCTGGAGAAACTCTCTAAGGAGAACTAAATCTTTAACCCCTGTCATTGAAGGTCTTGCTGCTTCCTCATGATCTCCTGAGCTGCTTAGATGTTGAGATCTCTCAGCCTCTATTCAAGTCCTTATCACCAGAGGGAGGCAAATGGATGCCTTGTTAAACGAAATAGTTGACCTACAGCTCTTTTGATGATAAGCATTTTTCCAAATATTTTGCTAATCTTCAAAGTATTAATGAGTAATCAACACTTATACTTAAGAGACAGTATATTACTCTTACAACTGCAAATTTGTTGCTTGCTTCTCCTCTTACCCCCAGCCCAGACTCACTAGATTTATGAAATCTGGAAATTCTCCGTCTGTAGAAAGAGACTGATAAGAAAAAATATCAGATGGTGATCGGAGGCAAATGGCTGGGATAATAAGGAATTTGGAAGATTTACAGAACATGTTGTTGAAGGCTGCATAAGAATCGATTTCTGAAAATGGGGTATTAAAAAAACCAACCCTTCTTGTATTAAAATAAATAAAAATAAAACTGTAGCAAGGCATAAGCTGGAGAGCTGCTGAAACGGCAACAGCTTTTGCCATGAAATCACTGCACTTTTGAATTTTCCTGTACCTGGAAAAGGAGATTCTCTTTCACTACACTGACTTTTCCATTACCTAAAGCTCAAAGATTAAAAACTAGGTGTTTTTATCCTAAATAGCTTTATTGCTGTCTTAAACAACCTCACTGCTAAAGCTGAATGTGTGAAGATTAAAAGCATGGCTTAAAGGTTACTTACATTACTAATTACTATTTGTCATTAATGGCCAATCAGAGTGTGAAGAATGACTTTATATCTTTTCCTCACCTGGACAGTACTAGTGAGTTCCCCTGACTTCTTATTCTGATGAAGGATTTTTCTTCTACCCATCTTAAATAACTACCCTTCTAATTTCCTGGACTATCAGCCAAAGAGGTTGAAGTTCTGTGCATTCCTTTTTTTCTTGGTGTGCATTGGTGATACTTAGCATTTGTTTCCTGGGTTAGGAAAACAAGGTAAGCATAAAATTCTTCCTAGATTTTGATCTTGTTCACTTGGATGGTAAGACATCATCTCTTCCTTACTCACCTAAATAGAGGCTTCCATGCCCCACATAAGCCAAGTCACAAGATTTCCATATAAAGCATCTGTGGTCAGGAAAAAAATCCAAATGGAAAAGATTAGTTACCTCATCTTTCATCAGATGATAATGTGCTCTTGCTCCAAGGCTTCCAACTCCCACACTTGTGAAAGGTGTTTTATAGCTAGCATCAAAGCTCAGCCAGGGAATTCAAGAACCAAATTTCGATCTGTAAACTCTTTCCAAGGCAAGACTCCATGAACCCTGCAGTCTGGAAGGATAACCCAAGGTTGCCACTGGCCAACTCTAATTTTATCTGTTTGTCTCTATGAACAGTGTTGACCCCTGGCTGAAAGCCTGATGAAAAGAGGTGACTTGGGAATTTATAACAACTTATTATTGTCCATTTGCATATCCCTCCACAATTCTTGCATCTAATCCTTTTCCTACAGGTGGCCAAAATGAGCTAAAAGCCACATCTGGATTCCCAATATCCCTGAGTTGATGTTAATGTTAGTAGCTTCGGTTGTCTCAAGTGCCCAGGTAATTCTGGAAGACAAGTACAGGCCATACGGTGTCCACCTGTTATGGGGAGGTGGACCAATACAGCTCCCATGTGGAGTTACAGACTGATTGCCACTTATCCAGGCTTGCCTGAATGTAGCTAACCGTACACTCAACAGACATCCAAGCTAAGCAGTGGTAAGCACTTAGTCACAAGTCATGGAATTACAGAATGGTAAGGGTTGGAAGTGACTTCTGCAGATCATCTAGTCCAACCCCCCTGCCAGAGCAGGGTCACCCAGAGCAGGAATATATCCAGGTGGGTTTTGAATATCTCCAGAGACAGAGCCTCCACCGCCTCCCTGGGCAACCTGTGCCAGTGCTCTGCCACCCTCAAGGGAAAGAAGTTCCTTCTCATGTTTAGGTGGAACTTCCTATGCTCATGTTTGTGCCCATTCCCTCTTGTCCTGTCCCTGGGCACCGCTGAAAAGAGCCTGGCCCCATCCTCCTGACACCCACCCTTGAAGCATTTATAAACATTGATAAGATCCCCCCTCAGTCCTCTGAAGGTCACTCCCCAAAAGTCTTGCAAGCATGTGGATGCCTTGGAAACCCTACAGCCTAAATATAAAACCCACCAAGAATTTCTTCAATACAAAAACCATCAAGTTTTTGTCACTGAGTTTGTGTATCAATAGGGACTCCTTGATTCACCTCTTTTCTTTATGATGTACCAGGTCTTCTAATTCTCTATGCAGAGAGGGGATCTATTTTCAAGTGATGTATGCCTTGATATCTGAAAGTAGCTCCAAATCTCTTATGTCTGCTGCCACAGAAATTTTCATGCTTTAAAGCCTCCAAAGATGCTGAAGTTCCTTCAAAACATTAAAAGCAATTTCTTCAGTATCGACCAGTTGCAAGAAATAGGTGTCCTGGGTGAAGAATGGAAAAAGACACCCGACTGGATGGAGAACAAGAGGCAATGCAAAGAGATTTGATACTCCCCTTTTTTGCCTACAACTCTCTCAAGGTTTGAGTCCCTCATGTAAATTCTGCACAAGGAATGAGGAAGAGAGCTTTTTTAGGTCCCAGCGGTGACAAGGGGAATAGACACTCTTGAAGGTCACCAGAATGCTGACATTTGATAAGCAGCAGTAATGGAAAATTACAGATCTTGACCTCTTCTGGCACAGGAGAGGATGTACCAGCACATAACCATCCCGTGGGAGAGGAGCTGTGACTGCACCTGCCTCCAAAGGGCAAGGAGAGGACAAACGTCATGGAGGGCTGGAATTCCTAATGCTGCCAAGCCAGACGGTGTCCTGTTGTCCTCACCCGAGGAGTCATTTCACTGAAGTCTGAATCGTTTGTCCCTTCTGAGATAAATCCCTTTTTATGATGACTATTCATTGTGGGCCTCCCGGTCCAACAAGTGCACACCAAATGCAATGTATCCCTTTTGTATTTATTTTTTTAATCCTCTCCACTTACTTTGGAATGAGTTGGGTGTTTAACCTATCTCTCCTTCATGCTCAAAGAAGTGAAAACCAAAATGCAGCTGGTAGGGCTGTCCCAATGCTTTAAGCAATTGGTGTGAAGAGAAAGACTTCCTTACTGCATTTAGGAGAGTGTCTCCTTCCTGACTGGCCATTCATAAACACCTCTCATTGCGTAGCATCTCTACCCACTTTTATCACTGATGATGTTTATTTTTACCTCTAAAATCACACGACACATCCCCATGTTGGAATACTTTCAGATTTATGCAATTACTATATACAGCCATCGATTTAATGAACCTCTGACCCACTCCTTTGCACTCTGCCTGTGGACTCTTCTCTGATCTGGGCTTTTCCTTGCAATTACACTCATCAGTGGCCTTTCGTGACTGTGAAGACAAAAGATCTGTGATAACAAACCCAGGAAGACAGAAGCAAGCTGCTTTATTCCTCCTAAGCCCCATGCTCATCGCTGAGCTGAAGAAACAATCAGTGCCTTGCCTTCAGCTTGAGGAGGCTGAAACAGAGCATCAGTGGGATTAGAAGGGCTTAGGGGTATTAGAATAATTGGTGGTACTAATTTCCTATGCTGGAGACTTCCAGCTGAGTGAAGATACTGCAAGTTGCTGCTCTCCGCAGAGAGAGATGCACTTTAGAAAAAAGGAGAGGTGGCTGGATGATGGTCAGGAGGAGTAAAGAGATGCAGGGGTTAGAGTCATAATATAAAAGGATCCCAGTGCAGCAAGATCTGTAGCTTTGCTATTAGGTGAAGAAAAATACCCTAGAAAATACCATGCATAAAATTTGGTGGAAAGTGTCAACGCAGGGTGGAGGATGAGGGGAGAGAGGAACAAGGGATTGAAGGCTTCATTTGGAACTTGAACTGGGGAGGGAAAGGGGAGGTAACATTGTGTTTTCTGGATACCTGGGGAAAGATAAATAAACCCCTGTCCTGTGCATAAGGAAGCTGTGTAACCTCCTTAGACTATCTGATATCCTGCATGTGCCTTGATCTCAGCTGTAGCCTGAGAACAGAATATACAAGTATCTGCCCATCTCTATACTGGGGACATCAGACATCAGAGCTCAAACAAAGCTAGGACTGTGAAAAGAAAACATGCTGGGACTGTGAAGCAAGAGTAGGGATGAAATAGTTGAGGGAAAGGGTTTCTGATGTCCAAGGACAAGATGGATCTGTAAGCTTCATTAAGAGGTTGAAGGACTTGTGTTACTGACAGTGAAAAATACAGGAGGATGCAATGAGCTTTTTAAAGATGCCCCATTACTTGAAATGCTTAGATAGGATGAAATAAATCTTTCCCTTGACTGGAAGCATATATTAAATGAGATCTATAAGCCCTTTCCCACTTCAGTGTTCCTAACTCTTGGACTAATGCTTTCCCCTCCTGTTACATGCAAAGATGACCCTGCACAAAAGTAAGTGCGTTACCGATTGCTCATCTTTCTGCTTGGTTCACATCCATTCAGTCTCTAAGTGAGTGCCTCCATCTCTATGTTCAAAAGCCAACACTGTAGTTAAAAATAAATGAACTGGAGTTTTGGAGACTGGTTACTGTCAAAAATTCTCAAAGTGGTATCAGGAGCTTTCTTAGGTGCCTGCTGGGTCAGTCTTGCCCTTGTACAGAAGAACACTGTACATCAGGTTAGGTTTTCCTTAGCAGTCTTAAATGTGGTCTTTAGAGCCATCAAGGAATTTTCAGCTAAAAAATTAATTCCTATGGAGCAGCCTTAAGATTTTTAAACATCCCATCATTCCTCTTGCTCTCTTAATATGGTGCATTGCAGTTTTGTAACTTGTAGGGGTTTTCATCAGAGAAAGCCTGGGGCGTTGTGTGGATTTTCTGTAGTGCACGGGGCAAATTCTTAGCGGATGCATAATGCCAGCCATAGGGTAGACCAGGTATTTTAATTTTCCAGCCCTTCAAGTGTGTTTTTCCTTTTAGTACTAAGGACGGTAGAAGTTTCCTTGCAAGCCTTTGCCACTTGGTCCCCAGGAATGCCCCTATGAGCTCCTCACATTTACTCCCTGAAGAGTTCAGCAGGTATCTGGTTAAATCCTGTGGAGTCAGGGAAGATAGTCGTCAAGGAGAGCCTTGAATTCTGCAGCTTTGTGAGCAAAACTTCTCCAGTTCCATCTTCAGGGAAGTGAGAAGCGATAGCATATGATTAACTTATGAAGTGCTTGCTGAGGCAACGTCATTAGTTCGAACAGGCCCTTGTGAAAATGGGAACTGCCAGAGCATGAATTTTTAACGTCTGGGCTGCATTAAGATCTAAACGTGACGGAGACTAAACTTAGAGCCTGAACTCAGAGAGCGGTGGTGCTATTTGCAGCAGAAGCCAGAGATGGGTTTAGGGGGAAAGTAGCCGAGTATTTTTTAAGAGGCCCTTGTGTTGGGAGAAGCTTCACCACATTTGGGCAAGTGGCAGCACAAATTAGACTAGTTTCTAGGGGATGAACACACCTCTGTCTCTACCTGGGGTCTCACCAAGCTAATTCTGTTTCTGCTTTTACATGTTTTCTTTCTGTCTGTCACTGCATTCACCTTCATTCCTGATGGTCCGTACTCACCCACTCTCATGTGATCTTCATTCTCCCAGGACAATTCTTCCCATTCTATACAGAATTCTGGTTCCTTCTCTTCGTGTTTTGCTTTACCCACACACTCCCTCCCTGCCATCCCCTGTAGGAAAAGTCTTCTGCTCTGAAACCAGGAGCTGGCACTGGAGGGAAACAACACTGTACGTCTCGAGTGATGTGGGAGATGGCCAGCTAGAGGCTGCCATGGCAACAACTGGATTTCCTTCATCCCTCCCCCCCTTTGCTTCCCCAGAGATTATATTAAAATGACAAAAACAAAAGAACTCTCTTCCCCTCAAAATCGCTAGTCTTTTTTTAACATCTTTCCCAATGCAAATAACTGGCACAAAAATCTTGTGATGGTTGCCTGTACGTGGTAAGCAAAAGAGGGGTTGGTTTGCTTCCTCAGGGTGGAGAAGACCTTACTTTGCACTTCTTGTTCTCTTATCTTGGAGCTGACTGACAGATCCGTGGTCAAAAAATGCATTCGGAGATGAATATTTGTTTTGGGGCCTGTTGCAGTTGTTCCAGGCAAAGAGGGGGACTTGGGAAGATCTGGGGTTTGGGATGTGCAGGTGTGTAGGGGTGTCTCCAGGAGAGGTCCCCGTGGTGCTGTTTCTCTTGTGACGACCCAGAGGACAGGCAATCCCAGCTGCTTGTCACAAGGTCATTACATCAGTTGTTAGCATCCTACATGTGTCCACAGACACAGGCAAGTCTACTTGGCATCAGGCAACACAGGTGAGATGTTGACTGATGTGCATCTACCCAAGCAGGGTCTGGCTTTTCATCTCTCCTGGCTTATTTTGAACAAGATATGGTCGATGTGTTTTTTTTTTCTCTCTCCCTCCATAAATCCCTCTGTGGCTGTTTGCATTGGGAAACACCAAAATTGCATGGAACATTGAGAGGAGAAGGAATTCCCCTGAATAAACAGGAAATTCATTCCAATTGCAAACTGACATTTAATGTTGCATCAGAGAAGAGTGACTGTCTGGGGATGTTTGTGCGGTACAATCTTTCAGTCTGTGCTGCCATATCGCTTCCCTGTGCCTAGCAGCAGTGATAGTAAACTTGAATTTTTAAATTCCTTTATATATCTCCAAGACCGCTCCATGCTACTTTTAACACATGTCCCCAGGCTCTTCACTTTAGACTGGAGGCCTTGAAATGTCATAGTAGGTCAGGTTTTGGAAGACTTCAAGCTTTATATCTGAATGAAGCAGTATGTAAGAGATAACGTAGCAGCCGTAGCAGCAGAATAGCTCTGTCCTGGTCAATGAACCTACAGCAATGAACATCAGTTGGGAGTACAATCCACAAACAGCCAGACTTGTCCCGCAGTCAAATCATTTCCTCCTAGTACTGAGACGCCCTCATTCTCCTTGGGTCCCAAACTGAACAAATTCTCATGTGAATGCTGCTGAGATATTTTCAATTTCCTGAGTCCTTTCCTTGGGAGAGAGGGGTTTGGCAGTCATTGGTGTCCAGTCAGAGAAGCCAGCAGTGATAAACACAGGGGGATGCAGTTAGTACAGGGCAGGGAATCTGAATTTCAGCTTTATCTTGAGGATGTCAGATCGCTGAGCTCTAATATCCTCACTTAGTTTCACGCTGTTTGTTTTTCTACCCCCCCTCCCCTCCTCCTCAACAATTAACTTTGCAATTAGACTTAATTATATTCAGTAGCTATTGAATATGTCCTCTGCCCCAGTTGCTGCTGATGGAGAAAAGCAGCAGTTTGGGGTGAAAGATGCACAGTCAGCTCAGCAGACCGTTCAGCAGTGATTCACACGTCCTCTGCATGGGTGAGAACAGGGATCTCTCCTAAATGCGCGGTCTTGTGATTTATTCCTCCTCTCACTCTCCTAGAATTTCACCTCTCTGTCTCATTTTAGGTGTCAAGCAAGTGCTCTTAAATGTCAGGAAACCTGGAAGGATGCCTTAAGGGATGTGTTTTTTCCACCAAAGGTAGTGAGTCTCAGGACAGTATTATGCAACCAGAAAGCTTTTTTTTTTTTTAATTAATCGTAAACCCAAAGTACAGTCTTTGTTAATAAAAGATGATGTCCACCCTCTCCCAGTCTCTAGGGCATACAGAGATCGTCTATGAATCTGACAGATCTCAAGGCAAAGTTTTTAAAAGCTCTTTTGGTACCAAGTACCTTTTAGTGTTACTTGACTCTAAAGTGTCCAGAAATCCAACACCCAGTAACGCTCTTGAGGTATAGGTGTTAGCATCACTGCCCTTCCTCTGTTCTCTGTAAACGGCAACACGTAAAGAGTATGTGCAAGTGTGTGCATGCATGTATGTGTGTGTGTTGGCTTTTGCACAACATACAGTTTTATCATAGAATCATAGAAGGTTTTGGGTTGGAAGGAACCTTAAAGATCATCTAGTTCCAACACACCTGACATGGGCAGGGACACCTCCCACTTGCCCAAAGCCCCATTCAAACTGACCTCCAGGGATGGGGCACCCACAACCTCTCTGGGCAACTTGGGCCAGTGTCTCACCAACCCCAGAGTAAAGAATTTTTTCCTAATATCTAATCTAAAGCTACCCTCTTTCAGTTTAAAACTGTGACCCCTCATCATATCACTACACTCCCTGCTTTATGTTATGTTTCAGTACCTGAGATATCAGGTACTTCAGCAGTCTCTTAACAACTTTTATATTAATACAGTATATAAATGTTACATTACTTTCTTTGCCTTTTGGGAGATACGTGACAATTTTCCTTCAGGGAAGATAAGGTAATAAATAACATTTCCAACCGATTATGCAAAGTGGAGATTGCTCTTGGAAAACAGGCAGTTTGGTTCGGCACAATCTTGTGTGGAAGCTACTGTGAAAGGGCAAGTGGCATGTGAAATCTGGGTACAGAAAACCTTTGAAATTGAGGTTCAAGATCTTGCATGGAAATGACTTTTTGTTGATGGTAAGTGAAAGATTTTTTTTCTTGCTGGAAGGCTATCTGGAAAAATACATTTGTGTGATTCTTGGTCTTAGATTTCCCCAAATGATTACGATGATTGGATAGGAGGAAGGAATTTTTGCTATGAACATCAATCTGCTTCAGACCAGATGTGCAAGCTGCTTTGGATTGATTAGAAGCGTAACTCACTGCTTTTGAAGAAAAGTGAATTTATTTCCCTGATTTTCTGGGTCAGAACCTTTGCTCCTGGAGGACTGATACTTTCATAGCCAAAAGTCAATTAGTACTCCTTGCAGTAAGGCAGAGACTACATCTTCTGCTGGTAAATAATTTCCTAAAGGCAAGGATGGAAGGTGGGACAACAGTAAACTGAAGCTGCAGCCCTTTAAGTGCTTGGCTGTACTTGTTCTGTGAATAAAAGACTTCATTATCTTGGGCTGCCAAAGTAAATTATTTTTTAACACATAATACCTCCCCTCTCACTTTTGCTAGCTGGAACTTAACTAAACAATGCATCTCTTGAGATAAACAGGTAAAAATTGCAGTCATTGGGTCAATTTTCTAGGAGAGGAGACATCAGTCAGATGCAGAACATTGGCCAAGCGCTTCCTCAGGTACTTCATTCGGGGAACCCTGGGGGAAAGCTGAAACCCTCCATCTGCTTGGTGATAAATCATGCTCAGAAAGCTGAGGAGCTTGGTCCTTCCCAAAGAAGCAGTCCCTTCTTCCTTCCAATTAGGCGGTCCATACACTGCATTGTCAGACAGACCTGTAATTGATGGAGAACATAGAAATTCACTCCATGTTGCCCCCTCCTCATCTCCCACTGTGAAGGAAAACTTGATTCTTTCTGAAAACTTTGGGTTTTTTCCCCCTTTTCCTGAAGATTATTTATTTATTTATTTATTTATTTATTTACGTACCTAGTAATTAAAACATTTCCCAAATAAAAGAAGAAATGTCCAAAACCTGTACGCTCCACATTACCAGAGGTAAAGAAAGGCTGGAATTGCCATAAATAACACAGTAGTTCATGAATAATTCAAACCAGAATATACTTGTTATTGTAAGGAGTTATCACAGCTAATTAGAGTCTATTGCTATCGCTCTCTCCAAAGCTCTGGCATTGATCACTGCAGGACATGCCAAATATTTCACTAAAACAAAATATTGTGCTCCATACTCCCCTGTTGATAAGCAGGTCTTTGCCTAAGAGGAATCCCTGTTCGACGGTGGCTTTTGTTCCTTTGATCATGGTTGGTAAGAAATGGAAAAGACCTTTTGCTTAACCGACTCGTTCGTCTCTATTAGTCCAATTGGTCCCTGTGGTTTATTCTGCCCTGCCCAACCTTGGTCTAAGTGCCTTGGCACAGAAAGGGCTCAGGCTTCCACCATTCCAAGAAAACAGGGAATAACCTTCTAAGACTTTTTCATTTTTCTTTTTGATATTCTGATATATTTTTTTTTTAATATGCTGATTTAAAAAAAAAATAAAATCTGTCTGTCTCCTGTTTAGAAAAGACTTTCATACTGGCACGGGAGGAGCGTTTATGCACATTGTAGAGTACTATCTATCAAGACATGTGGCTTCCCTGTTGGGTTTCCTTTCATATTTCCCCACGAGCTGTAAGATTGCTGGGTGCGGGTAAGACTTTTTGAGTTGTAGACTATTGGCAAGCGGCAGATGTTGACTAGACATGAGCTTGGAAACGGAGCCGGTTAAGGAATGAGCTCCAGAAAATCAGAATATGCCAAAGAACTGTCTATCAAAGAAATTTTAATGAGAATATTAATCATGAAATGCAGCAAATACAGTAAAATAATGTAATAGAAATATTTCATGAGAGAATTGCAAAGGCAGTATTATTTCTATAAAATTGACAGACAGGGAGGAACATTACTGATATCTTCAGAATTTTTAAGAGTTCGAAGAAGGCTAACAGATGGCCAGCCTGGTAGGGGTAAATCTTTTCCAAGCTTCAGATATTAAGTTGCAAGGAAGTGAGGGTGTTATTTTACCTGCAAGTGGGAACCTCAGCATGAACACGAGTCCAGTGCCAGCAAAACACTGCTCCAGGAAAGAAATTGCCTATTGTCCAGCCACTGACATAAGATTTACAGTATGTTGTATCATTGCAAGTAGTTGTTGTCCTTGGTCAGACTAAATTTAACTTTCAGCCTATTTTGAAATATGAATCAATCTGATATTGCTGTATGGTAAAAATGATAGGGTTTTTTTTTCCTTCTGCACTCATCTATGTCTGTGATTTCTTTCCTCCTAACATCTCTTTTTGGCCTAACTTTGGCTAAAGGCCCAAATCTATAAGGCATAAAATTTATATTCCTAAAATCTACCGAGAAGTCTGCAAAAAAATCTATTATTATTATTATCATTACTACCTCCCATATAACATAATTCTGTGTATGCATTTCCTACAAGACCTTTAGACAAGGTGAAGACTTTTTACATGACTGTACAGTGCAACCTATGGCCTTGCTTCATAACTCAGACTCTAGGACAACCCTAAGAGGTCTTCTAAGGGACAGAGAGCTTGTGGCCTTCGTGTATCTGCATTTCGCTGAAGGGGTGGTACTGGACCAGCATTAACATGATGTGGTCCACATCTCAACCCCATCCACCCTCCTGGGCACTTGTTTGAGTGGTGACAGGAGATCCCCAGGTGATTTGCTGATGTTTCTGCTGCACAAGGGCACAACAGTGCCAGGCATTACCTAAAAGGTATATTTGACTGAGCTTATGATCTTCCAAGCTGGCAGATAGACAGGGGTAGTGTTGAGGGCAATTAGGGACCATCATTATTTGAGAGAACAGAAATGGTCTTCTTGGGTTTCCTGACTGAATTCATCATACCCTTACTTGCATTAGTTAGGATGGGGGGATATATGAGATAAATGCAGCACATTAGATTCCTTCCAGATTTGAAACCAAATTATTTTGGACCAAGAACTCTCTTTATTTCATAGATGTATACCTACTTTGGTTGATGGAAATGAAAAGGAAATATCTTCCAAAATGTTTTCCAGATGATTACAGATAAGATAATCTAAACAGGGACTGGCTTTTTTGGGTAGAGAGAAATCACTGTATTGCAAGAATAAGAAAACTGTGCATGCATTTTACATGAAGAGGTTATTTGAGAACACGACAGCTATAATGAGAGAGAGAGATCATCTTGCTTGTGGCTTTACAGAGTGGAGGTCAGACAGCTCTGAATTAGCAGAGTCATTAATATTCTACTACGACATAAGGCTGGAAGGGACCTTTTAGGTCATCAAACCAACCATGTCATATAATCCCATATGAGAGGGGCTGGTGACATTGAGGACTGAGCATTGGAGAAAATGCTTGTGGAGACATAAAGTACCAGTCACTGACCAAGCGGTTAACAGAGAGTAGGGGCAAGGGTTTTGTTAAGGGACTTGAGGGAATTATGTACCTGACTGAGATGTCTTGGAAATTTCCAATATTTCTAAAGTAACTTCAGCCTGGAGAAAGGGAGGCTCAGGGGAGATTTTATTGCTCTCTACGAAGAGGGTGGTGTCTTTTCCCAAGTAAGAGGAGATAGGACAAGAGGAAATGGCCTCAAGTTGTTCCAGGGGAGGTTTACATTGGATATTATGAAAAATCTCTTCACCTAAAGGGTGTCAAGCATTGGAACAGGCTGCCCAGGGAAGTGGTGGAGTTGCCATCCAGGGAGATATTTAAAAGACATTTAGATGTTGTGCTGAAGGACGTGGTTTAGTGGTAACTTGGTACTGCCAGGTTAATGGTTGCACTTAGTGATCTTAAAGGTCTCTTCCAACCACAACAATTCTCTGATTCTCTTCTGTTTTAACTTCTGTATTCCTTGCTGTGTTTAGGGAGGAAAGGCTTGACTTTCCACTAAGTATCTTGTGTTATCAGATGTGACAACATGGGGGGAAATGTTGTGTGCCTACATGGATCAGTGCAAGCTGTTAGGTACAGAGGAAAGAAGGACTGATCCTGCCTGCTCTTCGATGCCTTCAGTTCTTCCTGGAGCTGAGGGTGCAGAGCACTATGGAGATTGTCCCTGCTTTGGGGTTGTCTCTGAGCTGTGAAGGACACATGACCTTGACTGTTTCTGAAGCATGGATGCAGGAGACAGGGATATGGAGCAGGGAACTGAGGTGCCAGGTTTTCTTCCGGGGAATCCTACTTGATTTACGTTTTGGCTTTGCCTGAGTAGAATTTTAATTCCTCTCTCCCTTTGTTCTCATCCATGTAACGTGCTAAGATAATTACATTTTTATGTCTCACAAGGATGTTGTGAAGTTTCTTTAACAATTATCAAGTGTTTGAAGAAGATCTTATGAAGGTAGAGTGTAAGTACCAGAAATTGCTACACAGTTTTGATGAAGATCCTTCTTTCTAGCAACGTAGACAAACTCGAGCTGGAACTATGGCAAACAATTTTAACAGCAAAATTAATTAACTGCTACAGCAGCTTCCCAAGGGAAGTGGTAGATTTTTCCATTGCTTGAAATCTGTAAGTCAAAGCTGCCTGTCAGGCTCTAGCTTAGCTACGAGTTACTTGGTTCGATGCAGAAATCAGTGGATGATCCAAGCAATAAATATGACTGTTTTGCTTCCCCCATCTTATCCTCCCATGTCTGAATGTTTTTATCTGTGAAGGAGGGAATCCCCAGCAGATTTTTTTTTAGTGACATATTCACCAGGTCCCCTCCTGAGTTCACGGTCCTTTTTCTTCAACTAAGTTTCCATTCACCTTTTTATACCAGCTCCTAAGTACTATCGTCTTATTTGTGGTCATAAAGGTTATTCTGAGAACAACTGTGCCATCAATTCTGTCACATTTTTAGATGACTGATAGTTTTCATTATTAATTATTTTTTTATTTTTCTACTTCTGGTTTAGAAGGGACTGTGTGCTGAAAGAGTTCTGTCTCACGACAAAGACCAGCCAAGAGACCTCATGCTCTAGTGTGGTCAGTGCTAGAAATACAAGCAGAACCCAAGTATCTGAAGTACCTGTGAAGGTGTTTTATCACTGAATTTACCTTCACTCCTTGCTCCTTTGTTCCACATGCTTCTATCCCAACAGTGCACAATTCTGTTTTTTATCTATACATAGACCCCAGACACTAGATAAAAGAGTATTTTGGGAAATGAAGCTCCCCATTTCTCTCTGATCTCTGCCTGGATGCATTGTCCTTCACATATTTATGAAGATGGAAAGGACAGCCAAAATTGTTTTGTTTTCATCTTCCACAGAATCTCAACTTCCCTATGATATCTATGTGGGATTTTAGATAGACTTCTATCTCAGGGTTGTCACTTTGTGACCAGCGGGCAAGATCTTGATTTGGGAAGAAAGGTTTTGGCAATGGATGGTACCCAACCACCAACTACACCCGAACAAAGCCAGATGCTTTGGGCATGTCTAGCTGTGGAGGATGGCAACGAACCTTGGTCCTATTTGCCACATTTACTGCCTACACAAGAGGTTGCCAAAATCCACAAGATGCTCTCTTTTTCTCTATTGAAGAGCTTAGACTTCCTTGTTGTGCCCAGAACCAAATAATGCTCTTTTTTTGCCTTTTTTTTAAATAAAATACAACAAATGGTCCTCAAAGATCAAACATGATTTGCTCCTTATGTCAAATTTGCAAAGACAAGTAATTCCTACAAAACTCTGTACTCAAGATAGGCATTCAAATAACAAACTAGTGTTTAGCATCTTCTAAGGTGATGGATGAAGCTAATTTCAGGAGAGGAAAGAAGGCATTGTGTAAACAACAGACAGGTTATTCTTACTACTATTTTAAAGGGGATTATAACATGGACTATAATGAAACAGAGTGGAGAAGTGACCTTTGTGCTGGGAGGTGAGGAAAGAAAAGCATTTCATCAAAAAGATCACATCTGGAAAATTCATTTGATAGTGATGATACAGTAACTGCTACTGTAAATGCAATTTTCTCCATTTTTAAAGAACCATTTGGTTTCCAGACACACAATTCAACATTGCACTAACTGGCAGCTTTGGTGTTTAAAAATGGATTATGTCGAGACAAAGTAATACCCAGAGGCAAATGTGCTGTTAGGAAAGAGCTGTACAGGTTTATATTAAAGTCACAAAAGGGCTTTGTGACTGTCAGGAGGCAGAATAAGGCCAATCTTAGATCTCACCAACACACTTACCTGGAGTTCACAGAAGTCATCTTCTGTCTTATGGCTACATGGACTGACTTTCAAAAATACGGGAGCTTGAAGGATGGACTTTCATGTTCAAGAAAGTCTTGGTAATGCTTAACATTCAAGTAATCGGGCTAGTTTTTGGCTGAAGAGATTTCCTAACATATACCAAATTAAAGGTGCTTTGAAGATGTTTTGTGCTTTATTGCCTTCTCCGAGGACTTCCAAACCCAAAAAGTAATTCCTTATTTAAAAAAAAAAAACCACCACACACATTTTTTATCATGCATCTACCAGATCTATACATGGCCTCTTGAATACCTGAATGGATAGTTAGTTACTTTTATGCATCTAACCCCCATGGTTTGGAAAACTGAAACCATATTTCTCCCTTTCATGTACTGGTTGATTTCCCAAGCACATCTAAGTGAAGGGAGATCCTTGCTGCTGGGCAGTGCAGAGAAGAGAGGACCCCCTAGGCTTCGCTACACAAAACCATTTTAAAGCCAGAAGGGAACATGATGATCTGCCATCTGTGCGGAGCAAACCAGAGAGCTTCACTCAGCAGTTTCTGAAACAGTCCCCTAACTCAGTCTGAGCAGCAGAATTGGATCCAATCATAGTTTAATATTTCCTAGCAACAGAGAAGCTGTTGCCCCTTCTATGACTAGTTACCATAGTTTAGAAAACACACTCTCACACAAAGACAATGATTTTCCATTTTAAAATCCTGTTTGTGCCAAGTTTTATCAATATAGCACTGATGGAAAGGGTGGGTGAAGATCTTAGCTTGTAGATGTGCCAATCATGACAGAGGGGCTGGATATAACCTTGTTCCTCATATCATCTGGAAAAATCCCATGTATACCTTTCTGCTCTAATTGCAGAGATGCTGGAAATACCCGTGTTGTCTCTTTTCCTTGTCTATAGGCTTTTCTATTATAGACAATAGCCCTCTTCATCCTTTCTCTTCTTGGGCTACAACTGATCCAACCATCTCCAGCTCCTCCTTGCACCATAGATCCACTATTCCTTGTCTTGGGCAGCAAAAAAAGTGAGTTTCATTCAGGTTTGGTGTCATTTTTTACCTACACAAATCAATGTAAGGATGGAGAAAGGGGTGGCACCTCCTGCCTCACCTGTGTAGTAGCTGGGACATTTGGGTGGCCTGTGACTTTATGAAGAAAAGATACCAGAGAGCGTTCTGGATGTATTGCATAGTCATCTGCAAACTCTCTAGCTGGAGGTCAGTGATGAGCGGTGTTCCCCAGGGGTCAGTACTGGGCCCAGTGCTCTTCAATATATTCATCAATGACCTGGATGAGGGGATAGAGTGCACCCTCAGCAAGTTTGCTGACGACACAAAGCTGGGAGGGGTGGCTGACACCCCGGAAGGCTGTGCCGCCATCCAGAGAGACCTGGACAGGCTGGAGAGCTGGGCGGAGAGGAACCTTATGAAATTCAATAAGGGCAAGTGTAGGGGGCTGCACCTGGGGAGGAATAACCCCCTGCACCAGTACAGGTTGGGAGCTGACCTGCTGGAGAGCAGCTCTGAGGAAAGGGACCTGGGAGTCCTGGTGGACAACAGGATGACCATGAGCCAGCAATGTGCCCTTGTGGCCAAGAAGGCCAATGGCATCCTGGGGTGCATCAAGAAGAGTGTGGCCAGNTAGATTATGTTTAAAAGACCTTTGTGCCAGGCTTTGCTACAAGTTTTCCTGCTTAAAAGCAGCCTATCCACTCACTTATTTCTAGATTTATATATTTTGATAAACTCCACAAGGTTTTTTGTGACCATTCATTGTGGCTTGGACTGACTACCAGCAGCCTGCTTTTTTCCTCTGGGTTTTTTGACCCTAAATAGGGAAAACCATCATGTACTAGGTGTTCCTCCTCCTGCCTATTTTGCTTTGAGATCAGTCCCCAGTGCAATATACAATAAGATATATCATCTCCACATGGAATTGTTGCCATAAAGGGCAAAGGACATCTGATCTCCAGCCATTACAGCAAGGAGAAGTTTGTGCAGAATGCAGGCTTGATGCTAGGAGATGGGAACCTTGTTAATTAAAATGTCAGTGACTCAAATCCCCTTAAGGTGTGAGAGCTGCATTTTTTATTACCGTTGTTGATAATAATACAGTCAGCTGGTACCTTGCAGAGGCATAATGCACTTCATTTATCTTGACAAGGCTTGCACACTTTGCATGCATCCTCTGTGCCTCAGATATGATTCTTCAGAAGAATCAGGAAATATGGCTAAAGATGGAGAAAAAAGGTAACAAAAAAAAAAAAAAGAGGCAGGATTCTTATTTTTTTCATCTTATTGGACTAAAACCACTCCTTGTCATTTTCCAAATCTTGAATGTGATATTGAAATCAACATCAAGCTCATGGGAGGAGAAAAACAGCCCAGAGGGAAATGGAGATAGAGCCAAGCAGGAATAGAGGTGAAGCTGGGAAAATTCAAGTTAAATGTGCCAGGATGGGTTCAAGAAGGGTGACATGCTTTTAGTTATGACTTGAATGATCTACTGAAAAACCTCACTCCTAAATCAGCTATTGCATCCCTGGATGTATTTACTCCTCTGACCTATTCCACGCTGTTAACTGTCATGGATGCTGTAAACCTGCCCTTCTCTTTATAGAGAATAGCTGTGGAAGGAAGGACTTCAAAAAGTATCATGGAAGGGCATAAAACCTGTGACTAAAACAGTACCCCATTTCATCAGGTACTTTACAAATACATAAGGCCATCTCCATGACTTTTTTAAAGCACCAAGCTGAAATCATAGTGCTAATGAGAAGTTTTACCTCTGCTTTACCAAAGACAAGCAACCAACAATGTGGTCACAGTTCTTGTAGGGCAGAAAACTCTCAGAGCTTCCTCATTCCAGCTTGGCAGCATAACCAGGAGGTGACACTTCTTTCATAGCTACTTAAGGACCCGCAAGATCCCGCTATAGAAGTAAGCCTGTGCTTCAAAAGCTACAGTGAATGCAAACTCAGCATCAAGGTAATGGACCTTCTCAGGCCTTGGGATACAAAATATTTCTCTCAGGACAACATCTATGAGTCAAGCTCCAGAGGTTCTGACTCCACCTGAGACTAGTTTGCACAAAGGCCAGTCAAGTCATTAACAGTTTATGACTAATTGCCTGTTGTAAAGTGAGCATAGAGCAACTTCCCTTTGAGATGGAGCTCAGCTTGAGCCCTGTTGCTGGTTTCTCATCATTTGGGCAGGATTTATCTGCTGTCTTGGTGTTGCCGTTCATGGCAATTCTGGTCAGAGGATGGACCAGGAGAAACTCTGCTAAAAACCCTCATCTCGCCGTGACTCTGCTCCTGCTAAGCAAGGTATAGCATGAGATCCAGAAGTGAAACCTGCCCTGGCAGCCTCTGCACATTCTTGCCGTTGCAGCTCTGCACGTGTTAGAATCCCATTAGCATCGTCTCACTGTTGCTAGGAGATGACATTGTCTTCGGCTGCGCCAAAGCGTGACTCAGCAGGTTGTAGTAGCGAGTTTTGTTGTTATGAGAGAGGAGGCATCGACTCCAAGCTGTAGAAATGAGTCTGAGGAGCGGAGCGAATGCCATAGGAGGAAGGAAAGGTCGAGCAGGAGGTTGTTTGTGGAACAAAAGGGAATTTTTACGAGTTAAAACTCACCATTTCAGAAGTACCTAAGAGTGTTTCAGCATTAGCATAACACAGAGCCATAAAGGTACCCTGTTAAGTCCTATACAGATCAACTCTCACTTTGGGAGCATCTCACACATGTTAGCATGGTTTACCCAAGCAAATATAGACTGACTAAAAGGCTTAACTCCTTCTGGGCTTAGCCAGTTCTCTCCTATGCCCTGTGTACATGAAGATTTTGGACGTACCTCCCACTGAAATTTAGTGGGGTTATTATTAACTTTGGTGATTAGAGGGGAAAGTGCGTATCTGATATTTAATGTATTTTCTAGTAAAGAGTTCTGCAAGGCTGTGACTCTGTACCCAAAAGGAGAAGAAGAGGTAATTGTGTCAAAACCCTACAAATCTAAGATCTTGTATGAATATTTACTCATATTTTGTAAAAAACCCAGCAGATATCTGATTATTCTGGTGTTTAGGCTCTGTTATTAACCTCTTGCATGCTAGATGTGCACAATGCATGAGATAAACACAGTTTCTGTGGAGTGACCCGGGCTTCAGGAAACTACTGCAGTACAAATAAATAGTAATAAACACAGTGATTATTTCACTGGCAGGAAGAACAGATTCTGGAAGGGAAGAGAATAAACATGTCCTGATTTTTACCCTCACATAAGACTGTTTCTGACAATAGAACTGTTGTACATTGCCCAACAAGGAGCAGAAGCAGCAATTTGTGACTGGTCTGACCGGTATCACTAACTAGCATGGCAGCCCAATAGCTTTTCTTCCTATCTGTAAAGAAAGTGGCATCGAAAACTAAATAAATAAATAAAAATGCATTCATCAAGGAAAAAATAATTGAGTAAGTGAAAATAACTAATAAATGTGCTGAATCCTAATCTCTCAGTAGGGAAAAATACAAATCGTATCGGATCATTACCTGAAGTTGACTACTCACTAACTAGCCTTGGGACTCACACATCAGTGTGACAGGCAACGTACTGGAAAATGAACACTTGGGCAGTCTTTCCTGTCCTAGAATGAGGGGATAGAATGAGCTGTTGCTACAAATCTTGTCCTTTCAGTCTCCTCCAATTCTGACGCATGCCTTGGTCTTATAAGTAGAGCATCAACTGGAGACTCTTCACTAAAGTTTTGTGCAAAAATGTCTTGAGATCTTTTTCTCTGATAGGAGAGGGAGGCATAATGTGGTGGATGCAATGCTACCGGGATGCCACTCTTTGTGTCAGAGTAACAGAGCCTATTTTCCTGCTGCTGAATCACAGCTTGTTCTAGGAGAGATGTATATTCCCTGCAGCAGCAGAGGAACCTCTGTAGAAAGCCACTGGCGGTTTTGGATTGCTGCCTCGTCTCCCTGATGGGGAGTTTCTCCCCTGGCCTTTTAAATGGCTGTCTTCTCTGTTCCTCTCACAGTGGGTTGGTTTCTGATGGGTAGCACTGACACATACATGGATGTGGTCTTCCTGCTGAGTTGATGGGTGACAGCTTTTAGGGTTTTGGTGACTTTGCTTAGGGGGTTGTCAGATTAGTATTAACTGTCAGACAAATGATAGAGGTCTTCCTGTAATGATCCTGACAGCACTTCTCTGGGTTCACCATCTAGATGACTCCAGGACATACAAAACAACCAAATCCCTATATGATATGTGTAAACATGCTCAGCTCTACCCTCTGTACCAGAAGTTAATCAGACCTTCAGATTCTCTGAACTGAATAGTGAAGAAGAACTAGGTCCAAGATCGATCATCTCAAAAGAGGAACAAGAGGCCAGAGCATCACAATAGCTCTGACTTCTACAAATCGCTGCTTTATACCTGATACTTTCCTTTCCTGCCCAAGATCTCCTTAAAGGGTGAAATGTCTTATGTGTCTGTTGTAGAGCTTTGTTTAAGAAGAATCCTCCTCCCTCCCCAGCCTCATGAATGACTCAATAATTACTTTGACTGATTCAACGCTCCCCCTCAACCTCCAACCGCCCCCCTCGCTACCATTCAACTTTAACACAAGACCACACTGTTTCTCGGTTTCCAATGCACCCGAAGCTATTCAGGCCACTTGTTCCTCTCTGAATGGAGCTGACAGAGCTGCTTTTGTATGGAGGCAATTTTGGATTTAATTGGAGGCCTACTGTGGGCAGGGCTGGGGTGGTGGGGGAGGGAATGGGGTCACTGGGTCAGTGTTTTGGAAAGATCACCTCGAAAGACAGTCCAAGGAGAAAATGAATATGGGTTAGACGTTAGGGAAGAAGTTTTGCATGTGTTTGTGTATGTAAGGGCAGTGCTCCCCATCCCCCAGAAATGATCATGGTACTTATTTGGCATCAGAAAGTAAACCAGGTCAGGGCTAGGGTAAATGGCTTTAATAGCCATTTTGAATCTATAATGACAGATCCCAGGGTCCTTTTTGCAAGGATCACAGAATAATTCAAGCTGTGGTGAAGCAAGTCTAATGTCGGAAAGGTCACTTGCTGCAATCCATCCCCTTAGGTCAGGCATTCATCATGCACATTAAAAGAGCTTCACTAAATTCCCTTCTCCAGTTCTGCATCCCTCCCTGGAGATAAACTCAGCTTCAGCCCTGTCTATACCACTTATGGAGCATGGTTCATGCCAGCACAGTGAATGCATCACAAGAAGGGAAGACCTTTTTTCTGGTGAGGCACGTGGTAAGTTGTACCAAGCTTTGAACCAGCACAATCTTGTTATGCAAAGGGAACCCAGGTCATAATCCACATGAAAAATGGACGTCAGTGAGCTAGCATAAAAGCTATTGTGTCTCTCTTACTTCACTGCTTAGCTTCTTTTGGACCTCCACCTTCTCACCTGACTCAAAAAATATAAATTAAACTGGAAAGAATTGTATTGATTGTGCTGCAGAAAAGCCAATATAATCCTGGCAGAGCTAGACCACATCCCAACAGAGACTCAGTAAAGCTGTTTGTGCAAAAAGAAACCCTTCTTTGGTCTCAAACCCCAGATGGACATGGCTTGAGGCACAATAGGTAAGACTGCTTTAAGTGGTTTAAGAAATTCCCTTTTCCCACACTTGTCCACGTCACCTTGAGTTCACCTTCCCTCAACTGAAGGGTTACCAGTCCTTCTCCTTTGCTTGAAAGCCATCAGTGGCATCTCTCAATTTGCTGGCCTAGATGACTTGATTTGAAGCACCAAGAGAGATGGGACCATCTCCTCTTAAACTGCTCCAGGTGGACAAGTGTGGAGCAGGCAGTGCCCTTGTATAGCTCTAAGACAGATACCTGCTGGGAGCATGTGCTTGGGGCGTGATACATAATTTAGAAGCAAAACAGCAATCGTGCTGTTATCCTGAGGATGCACTTTAAAACCTGAGATCTCTTGCCAGCTCTTCCGGGGAGGAGCAGACTGACACTGCTGAAGCAGGATGACCAGGAGGAGTTCCTGGTTTTGTGGGGTTGCAGGAAGGTGGCCTCAGTTAAGTGAACAGAGACAGGGTGAAAAGATTGCTACACCCCTGAGAATTAAATTTTCCACCCAGCAGCACAACTTTTCTCTGCTTCTTTCACTTATGAGCCTCCGGTTGCACATCCCTCTGGGATGCTTCCACTGCCATTTCACATCATCTGTGCCCCAGATCCCGGTTTCCTCTAGAGAAAGAGAGAAAGGTGTTTAAGGATGTCAGAGACCTGCTGAGTTATATTTTCATCAGCAGTCCACCAGACCCGGCTCTGGCAGCGCTAGTCAAATTGAAGTAACACAGAGTGCAAGTAGCCTTTGCTCTATTCCTCTTACCTATTTGAAAGCAGACAAGGCTGACATTTATAAGGTATTAGCAAGCCTGGGTTTAGCATTAGGGCTGCTCTCAGATTCACATCAGCTATCAAATTGCTCTCCTTAACAGCTACTTGGTCTCAAACTGCCTGTTTCTGGGATGGCAGCATGTAGGGATCATGGCCTTCCCACACAAGAGGTGATGGTGTCTTGGAAGAGGTAGAGAACATTTTGTGTCCCCCCTCAGTTTGAGGGAAAACACATGGGCCTGCCTCTTCTTAGTTCATTTCTGTTACCAGGGAGTTTAGGTTTACTCTCCAAGCCCAGGATGCTGCAGTGGTTTAAGAACCACTCTGTGATGCTAGTTGCAAGAAAATAGTAGTGACTTGTGTCAGGCAATTTTATCTCGGTCTCTTTACTGGAGAACAATTCTGGGCTGTGATTACACACAGAGGACTTGCTAGACCAGGGATGTGAGTATGGATGGAAATTCCTGTTAATCCATCACAGAAAGAATACCTCATGGTACTTCAGGCTAAACATACTGATAGTTAATAGCCAGGTACTGGCCACATCACAAATACTGACTGAAGAATTGAACATGCCTGGTCAAAAGCTAGATGCAGCAGAGGAGATTATAGAAGTCTGCTTACCTCCATCCCCAGACCCAACTGGCAGACCAGTCCTGGACTCTTCTAAGGCAGAACACAGCATATATCAGTACAGCACCTCAGAGGAGGGCCAGCAGCGTAACTCATGCTAAGCAGCATCCCACAGTGCAGAAGACTCAATGACATCAGTTTTGAGATAAGGAGAAAGGTGTGCTGCTTCCCATCAGCCTATGGGTCAGACAACACTGGACTTGGTTCCTANGGCCTGCCTCTTCTTAGTTCATTTCTGTTACCAGGGAGTTTAGGTTTACTCTCCAAGCCCAGGATGCTGCAGTGGTTTAAGAACCACTCTGTGATGCTAGTTGCAAGAAAATAGTAGTGACTTGTGTCAGGCAATTTTATCTCGGTCTCTTTACTGGAGAACAATTCTGGGCTGTGATTACACACAGAGGACTTGCTAGACCAGGGATGTGAGTATGGATGGAAATTCCTGTTAATCCATCACAGAAAGAATACCTCATGGTACTTCAGGCTAAACATACTGATAGTTAATAGCCAGGTACTGGCCACATCACAAATACTGACTGAAGAATTGAACATGCCTGGTCAAAAGCTAGATGCAGCAGAGGAGATTATAGAAGTCTGCTTACCTCCATCCCCAGACCCAACTGGCAGACCAGTCCTGGACTCTTCTAAGGCAGAACACAGCATATATCAGTACAGCACCTCAGAGGAGGGCCAGCAGCGTAACTCATGCTAAGCAGCATCCCACAGTGCAGAAGACTCAATGACATCAGTTTTGAGATAAGGAGAAAGGTGTGCTGCTTCCCATCAGCCTATGGGTCAGACAACACTGGACTTGGTTCCTAGGGTAGGAGGGCATGGGTACACACAGCAAGCAGTTTGCCCATGCTCAAGTTACTGCCAGCTGAGCTTTTCATACTTCACAAAAATCAATGATTAACTAATGCTGCCCATACTTGAAAAGTCCCCATTCCCAGTGACTTTGGGTGGGGAGTAAGGGAAGAAAGACAGGTTGGCATTTTTTTCTCTAAAACCTCATCCAGGACTGTCTCTATAAATACAAAAGAGTTTTCAAGGTATTTGTAGGGGAATGAAGAGAAGCAGAGCTGATCCAAACCCCTTATTGTATACTGAACCTCCTAAAATGGTTTTGTTTAAAGAGAAACCATTCTGCCATTAATAAATCCCACAAACACCTGGATTTTCAAGGCTAGGATGTATCACCAGTGTATATCTCTCCATCAAGACTATAAACTGTCACAGAAAGTATATTAATGTGCCTTTAGCACTGTGAAGGTGTCTGCTGCTGTATATATACCTTCTAAATATGAGTCCTGCTATACCAATGCATGACCCCAGCATCTCAACTAATATTCCGTTACTCAGGTGCCAAGATCTAATGTCTGGGCATAAGTGTGAACAATCACCACGGCTACAATTGCTGTTTCCCAGCACTGCTCCATCAGTATTTAATCTGCTCTTTTATAGAGCACCGTAGGGGATACCCAGAAAGGAAAGCAGCTGTAGCCAAGTTCTGCTCCAAAAAGTATTTTCGATTGAGATGCCTATTAATCCAGGCAACAGGCATTAAATGACGTAATAGCGAAGCTGGAGGGCTGATATGCCCTTCTACCCAGGGCAGGAAAAGTTTCTTTTTTTATGCCTAGGATACTTGCTGTAAAAGAAGGCCCTACAGGAGTCTAAAAAATACGTTCCAGCATTATTATTTCATTCTCTCTGGAAGTAGCAGGTTTTGGTTTGGTTTTTTTTCCCTAAACCAAGATAATGTATTTAATTTCTTTTGTTGTTGCAGTAATTAGTTGGGTATCCACAGATAACAGTCAATTGAGTGTTTTCAGTGCAAGAAGAGCCTGGAGTTGTGTGCCTGTGTTCCCAGACATTTCCATTCAGACAGTTTCACTCTTTGAGCTGCAAAGAGAGAACATCTTCCAAAGAGGGGTTAGACTTCTAGGAAAATGGTTGCCTTAGACAGCAGGAAACTACAAGTCACATTCAGGATCCCTGTGTGACTCTGAAATACTTGCTCCATGTCTCTGTGACTGAAGCTCCAGGCTGGAACATGAAAGAAAGCAGTGCCTTCTTTCATAGAGAGGTGGTGAACGCTCATTTTTGACTTTCAGGAGCTCATTCAGAGCTGAGATTGACATTTAAGATGTATTCACTCATCACCCGAGGAACAGCAGCCAATGAATCTTATAGATCAGAGAAAGGCAGGTCCTGCTTGATCATCTTGATCATCTTGACTCCATCTCATAGTGCTTATCCTTGTTGTGAGAATGCAGTGGAGCATTATGTTACGAGAATGCAAGGGAGCAATGAGTGCAATGGAGATTAGACAAGGTTAGTGTGACTACAGCCAGAAATGTGAAAATAAGAGCTAGTTCTCCTCTGAGCAATTCTCCATCATTTGCTAAGATACATCATCATCAATATATCCCTGTATATTGGGTTTTCTTTTTGTACCTCCTACTTTCCAATAAGTAAAACCTGAGATGAGATATTTGGTAGTTCCCACAATGACAAGATTTAAAAATCCATTTGGTATATGATGTCCTGATTTTTTTTTTTCTGTTTTTTTGGTCTTCTCCTGTGTTTGAAGACAAAGTGAAGAGGCTGAGTATGTGAGCTGGGAGGATATCACAGAGTGGTAGGTCTTGGAAGGGACTTCTGGAGATCATCTAGTCCAATCCCCTTACCAGAGCAAGGTCACCAAAAGCAGGTTGCACAGGAACGCGTCCAGGCGGGTTTTGAAAGTCTCCAGAGGCGGAGACTCCACCACCTCCCTGGGCAGCCTGTGCCAGGGCTCTGCCACCCTCAAGGTAAAGAAGTTCCTCCTCATGTTTAGGTGGAACTTCCTATGCTCAAGTTTGTGCCCATTACCCCTTGTCCTATCACTGGGCACCACTGAAAAGAGCCTGGCCCCATCCTCCTGACACCCACCCTTCAAGTATTTATAAGTGTTGATTAGGTCCCCCCTCAGACGCCTCTTTTCCAGGCTAAAGAGACCTAATTCCCTTAGTCTATCTTCATAGGAGAGGTGTTCCAGTCCCCTAATCATCTTAGTAGCCCTATGCTGCACCCTCTCCAGCAATTCCTTGTCCCTCTTGAGCTGGGGAGCCCAGAACTGGACACAGTACTCCAGGTGGGGCCTCACCAAGGCAGAGTAGAGGGGGAGGATGACCTCCCTCCACCTGCTGGCCACACTCTTCTTGATGCACCCCAGGATGCCATTGGCCTTCTTGGCCACAAGGGCACATTGCTGGCTCATGGTCATCCTGTTGTCCACCAGGACTCCCAGGTCCCTTTCCTCAGAGCTGCTCTCCAGCAGGTCAGCTCCCAACCTGTACTGGTGCAGGGGGTTATTCCTCCCCAGGTGCAGCACCCTACACTTGCCCTTATTGAATTTCATGAGGTTCCTCTCCGCCCAGCTCTCCAGCCTGTCCAGGTCTCTCTGGATGGCGGCACAGCCTTCCGGGGTGTCAGCCACCCCTCCCAGCTTTGTGTCGTCAGCAAACTTGCTGAGGGTGCACTCTATCCCCTCATCCAGGTCATTGATGAATATATTGAAAAGCACTGGGCCCAGTACTGACCCTTGGGGAACACCGCTCATCACTGACCTCCAGCTAGACTCCACGCCCCTAATCACAACCCTCTGGGCTCTGTCCTTCAACCAGTTCTCTATCCACCTCACTATCCATTCATCTAACCCACTCTTCCTAAGCTTCCCTAGGAGGATGCTGTGGGAGACCGTGTCAAACGCCTTGCTGAAGTCAAGGTAGACCACATCGACCACTCTCCCCTCATCCATCCATCCAGTCACACCATCATAGAAGGCGATCAGATTAGCCAGGCATGATTTCCCCTTGGTGAATCCATGCTGGGTACTTCTGATGGCCTTCTTTTCCTCCATATGCTTTGAGATGACACCCAGAATGACCTGTTCCATCATCTTTCCAGGGATGGAGGTGAGGCTGACCTTTACGTGTTGGCAGCATACACTGTGATAACCTGTTCACCCATCTTGGTAAGAGGCATAATATTAGGCTTAAATCTTTGGAAAGATTTGGTTTCTGACCCCACTTTCTTCTAGGATCCCAATCAGTGAATGCTCTAATGCTGTTAAATCCAGATTAACACATTCACATGATTAAGTTTTGGAAATAGCAGCAACAGATGAGAAATATTTCCCTATTTGACTCATTACTCCTGATGTAATCCAGATCATATTGGGCTCGGAAAGTTATTTTTGACTCTATATAATGGACTTTTTACACAGGAGCTGGATCCAGTACTTCTGTAAAATAAGAAGAAAAATAGACAGCAATAAATTGCCAGAAAGCTGAAGTAATGAAGTATCTCACTGGACTGTTTGGTCTGCAACTTGTTTTTCCTTCCTCACAGTGGAAATACGCATTCTTGTCTCTTCTCCTTCATCTCCACAGTCCTCTCACTTTCCTTTTAGACATGTTGATTCCTCTGCTTTCAGAAAGAAATTGCTGTTCCCTGAATTTGTTTTTATTTGTTTGCCTTTCGTGACTACACCACCTGACAATTTCCTTTCATCACCTGCCAATTTCTTTTATAAACTTGCTCTTTAATCGCTGCTCAGACTTCTCATCAGCTTTTGCCTAAACACTGCTTGGTTCCCAGTCCATCTGAAACCCACTGGCTTTAATAACAACACAGCATGATGTGAATATTATTTGTAACGGTGGTTCTGATCCCGTGTTACGAATCAACGTTATACAAAAAGGCATGTTCATTCCCCACCCTGATGAAGGTATTAAAATTGTAATTGTTCCAGAGAAACATTGTGCTCGTGATCTCATCTCCCAGCACACAGCAGGTCTGGCACATAAAATAGTGGACCTCATTGCTGTGAAGGAAGTCAGTCTAAGGGATTTTTTCCACCTACAAAGCACCTGCCCATGGGTTGCTGTTCCTTCTACTTCTGGCTGTATTTGAAGACCCTCACTGTAATCTTTCTAAATCAGCTCCTCCACCTCCTTACTAGTTTGATCCTTGGAGTTTTGGGTCACTGCAGAACAAACTTTAATAAACATCTCTGTCTGATCTCTGTCTAACATGCCAGCCAGTCACTTTCTGCATCAGTCAAATACCCAATGAATACACACTGGTTGTTTTTCCAGTAAAATCCCAGTATTGAAATTGAAGTTTTATTTCTTTCTGGAGTTAGTGTAAATCTCAAATGTCCAGATATCACACGGTTTTGACAGGGCAGTCATTACTGTCACCCCTATTGGCATCAGTGGAGAGGTATCTGCCTTTCATCTGATGAATCATGTCCTACTCTTCATTGACTACATTTTCTAGGTTACTACTGACTATTTGGTGAGCCTACAGACTTGTTTTTATGAAAGTATCTACCTTGAAAACAGATGAAGTTAGGAAATAGGGTGCCTACTCCCTATATCCATTAATCTCAGATCCTGATATTGAGGCATGAGGGCTAAGACAGCTGTTTTCCAAGATATTAGAGTACATACCATTGTACAATATCATTTGCTATGAGATGAAGAGCTGAGATAAGCTTTCTGGTTGTTAGCCAAACTTTAGGCTAAGCTTTAGTATGTATACCATGCTTGGAAGGACCTGAGCAAGTGAATATCTGCTGGTGGAGCTTGGTCCATCCTTGTCCAATGTACCTAAACAACCAAGAAAGGCCTGAAACTCCTCTTCCAAATAGGTCTGGAGACTGGGCTCAGGAATCTTCTCAGGGTACGTTGGAGGGATCACTGTGGATAGACAAATTGAAAACTCTGCAGTGTGTCCAGGTAGCCAAGAAAGCCAATAACTTCCCGGCTTGTATCGGAAATAACATGGCCAGCAGGACTAGGGAAGTGATCGAGGCCGCACCTTGAATACTGTGTCCAGTTTTGGGCCCCTCACTACAAGAAAGACATTGAGGTGTTGGACTGCGTCCAGGAGAGGACAATGAAGCTGGTGAGGGGTCTGAAGAGCAAGTCTTACATGGAGTGTCTGAAGGAACTGGGATTATTTAGCCTGGAGAAAAGGAGGCTGAGGTGAGACCTTATCACTCTCTACAACTACCTGAAAGGAGGTTGTAGAGAGATGGGGGTCAGTCTCTCAAATAAGAAGCAATAGGGCAAGAGGAAATGGCTTCAACTCACGCCAAGGGAGGTTTAGATTGGATATGAGGAAAAATTTCTTCACTGAAAGGGTTGTCAAGTACTGGAATAGGCTGCTCAGGGAAGTGATTGAGTCACCCTGCCCGGCGGCATTTAAAAGACATGTAGATGTGGCACTAAGGGACATGTTTTAGTGGTAACTTGGCAGTGCCGGGCTTATGGTTGAACTTGATGATCTTAAAAGTCTTTTCCAACTTAAACTATTCCATGATTCTATGATTCTATGCACGCTTAGTATGTTCACTCATCGTGTGCCAACACGAGATGCTAACAGTACTCAGTGCCTCTAGTGTAGGAACACCAGAACATTTTGTTGGTTTGGGACTCACAGCTCATGCAATACCATAAAAGCAACATATTTATGAGAAAGTGCTCTAGCAATTTTTAATCAACTTCTCCCAGGGCCAGGCCTGCTATGATTTAGTGCCATGAATGCCAGTTATATGCCTGGCATGTTTTCCAACTCTTTCCTCCCGCAGCCTGTATTCTGCCTTCCAAGGCCATGCAGATTGATGCAGATCACAGCTCCTGTGTGGGATGAAATCTTAATGGTAGTAATCTTTGGCCTGGGAGATGAAGCAGGACAACTGCATTTCAAGTGCCTCATTGCTTTCCCGGAATTTCTCTGAGCATGTTTTCTTCCCAGGCTCTCCTTTTAAGGCACAGCTTTCAGCTGCCAGTCATGTAAAAGAGTATCAGTCCAAACTTCTGTGTTCTGGACCAAAGTTGAACATACAACTTCTTATACTTTCTTTGGCTCAGGATCTGCATCACCTTTCTGACCTTTGTCTTTTGTTGTGCTTGCATAAAATGAGTGTTTATAACTGGTTAGTTAGTTGAAGTCAAGATGGAGTTTTGATTACGGCGTCTTTTATTTGCAAGAGATGCTTCAGTGCTGTTGCAGATTTAATATTTATTAAAAAAAAGTATTTTTTTGCTGTTTTGAAAGGATGTATTGATTTTATAACCATACTTAAATGTCCTTAACACATGGTATGTGAGGATAAGAAACAGCCTAAGAAGTTATTCAATGAGGTCCCAACACTAAGGAAAGCTAAGCAATGCTACAAATAAACCATAAAACAGGGATGTGGTCTAATAGTTCAACCATAAAACTGGTCATCAAGGCAAGGCCCCAAGATTTGCCTTCTGCCTCTGCTACTGACTAAGCAATACAGACAAAGATGAGTCACCTTGTTGCTTATGTATTGTTTAAAGTAAGATAACGTTAATACTACTATCTCTTGGTTGTGTTGTGCAGATGTGTTGAGATAGAGGAAGCCTCATTTTTTGTAATGATTCCCAGTTACAGTAGGCAAATATAACCAGGAAATATGGTGCCAATTTTTAAACAAATAATAGCTGTTCACAGGGCCAACTTCATAAGAAATCAATCAACAGTGTCTCCTATGCAGGCTTTCATATTGCCATGGTACTTCTTTCTTAGACAACTAATTTCATCTTTAGATAAAAATCCCCATACTTCTACAGAGAAATATCCATTTTATGGGTAAGGAAGCTGAGGTAAAGTTAAAAAAAAGGGATTTGAAATTAGACTTCATGCAAAAACTATCAGAGCTATGTGGAGAACCCAGGCATCCTGGGGCTTAGCGCCCTAACAAGCTTTGCACCTCTTGATTTAACTTGCATTAGTTCTAAAAGACACACTATAACAGCCGAAAGTTACGGAACAGTGTAATGTCTAAGGCCATCAGCATTCAGGAGGTAAGAAAGAGAAGTATCCAACTAACCTTAAAATCCAAGGCTCTGCGAATGGCTGATTCTTGTGAGTCACTTAAGAGTAATGTGTCCTGCAGGAATAGCTCAGATAGATAGGGACACACCAGCAAACCATAGAGCACCTTATGGATGATAAAGTAAAATAATTCAAGGTTCATTATGAAAGGAACCTGTATGGAAATAATCTCAGTTAAAAGCAGAATAAAAGAACAAAGGAATCAGCAAGTACCCAGAAGGGTCATGTAGGGCACCCTCCCTTGATATGATTAAATAGACGAATAAGTGAATAAGTAATAATCTAATCATAGAGGGGGCCAGGCAAACTCGGCATTAAACTACTAGAGTAGGCAAGTTTTTCATTTGTGACCAAATGACCTCATATTTTTTCCATCTGCTTCTTTTAAGCAGAGTCATTTCTTCCATCAGTGCAGTGGTGAAAAATTTCTCCAACTGTTCCAAAGAGGAGAAAATGGTTCCTTCTGGAGAGGGAGGGTAAGAAATTAATTCCCTGACATCTACTTTTCTAAAATCAGTGAGAATTTTGCTGTTAATTTCAGAGGTCTGCTGGGGGAGGGCTGAGCTCTGGACAGAACAGGACTTATCTTCTATCACTGAAAGCAATGGTCACTTTGCAAGTGAGTCACAGGGAACAGTATCCGAAACTAAGATTGGGGAGTATCTCCCATCTCTGCAGAACATGCAGAGCCTCAACCATATGTACAAGAGGGTGATCCATGTCTCAGTGAACAGGATCAAACATTGGCTTGTCTGAAGCCCTTGTCAACAATGTACCCATCTCAACTCTTCTCTACGTCCATGCTCTCATCTGTAAAGTTACACTACCCCCTGCCTGTGTTTTTATGAGTCTGATTGTAACATTGGGGACCTTCTGGAAAAGTGACTTATGTGACAGAGCAAGAGGGCACCATAGCATTGCTATTGAGAGGGCAGATAACAAAGAAAGTTGGAACTTTGCAGACCCACTCAGCACTCACACCTGTGTGAAGCTGGTGCGATTCTGCTAGTAACAGCTGCTCCCTCCTGCAGAGCTTTTCATGTGAGACTTTAAAGGGTTGCCTGAGACACTCTAAGGAAGACTCAGTATCCCACTGGGCATTTTTTGATAGAACAGCCAAGGTGCAGAACTGAGTCACTTACCCGAGAGCACCCAGTAAGTCACACACCTGGGAATCAAGAACGAGCTCTGATTTTCTGCCGTTCAACACAGTTTCCAGTCTGTTAGCTTGTTTTGAAGAGAAATGTCCACCCCATTCACATTTCTTTGGCCACCCTGTTTCTGCTGGTAGAGATGTGAGACTAGACTTTGGCCCACTGGATCTACATGTGTCCAAAACTGAAAAGCCAATGGCGACCCATCCCAAATTCAGTGTGACAGCATTTGGTGGCCCTTCTGCAGGCCTACTTCAAAAACTGTTTGTTAGAAAGGTACCTATGGAAGTGGGGAACTCTCTTGTGATTTCTTGAACCTCTTGAAGCTCATAAGACTGATATCAATACTAATACAGCTCCCTTCTACTCAGAGCATTCAAAACGCATCATTCTTGGGCAACGGCAAAATGTTCATCCCAGGATACAAATTTTGTTCTATCAAAATATCTGCTGCAAAGACTGTGAATTGGTGAATTTGGTACCATGCCGCTTGGCAGGAGGAAAACACATACAGAGGCAGAGCAGCCATTCATTTATTTACAGAATAATTGAAGGTTTTTAACTAGTTAATTAATAAAGATTAGATTGAGTGGTGGAGAGGGGATCTTCATGTTAAAAAAAATTTGGCAGCAGTAGTAGTTGCTGTATTATAAAGGTTTGTAAATCAGTGGAGGAAGAAGAGGAAGTGAAATCAAATTGATAGACAGGGAACAAAGGAGTAAGAGAAGTAGGGACAGTCTTAGCAAGACAGTTCAGTGTTTAAAAAAAGGAAACAAGATGGTACCCTCTAACCAGCTCCAGCTGGTGAATAAGATCATTGCATCACCTGGCAGGTTGCAAGTGGAATGTGAATTGGGCTTCCCATCCCCAGGGCTAATTCTGGGCAAGCAGATGCTCAGCTGAGTTGAGAGATTAAGTCAGCATGAACCAATCGACAGTACGTGGAGGAGAGACTTTTCAGGCTATTCATAATAACTTGACTTTTCTCTCCTAGAGTCCTATCCGCCACAGGATCACAAAGCATTATATAAACCACAGTTGGCTAAGTTTTTTGATGAAGGTTTTCCTTTCTTATTTTAAAGAGCGGGTAAGGGTTATTAGCTTTGTTCCACTGATGAGGAAACCAAGGCATAAAGAAGTCGATATACCTCTACCTACAAATCCCATTGAAAGCATCCCCTGACTGCTGAGAGCCATGCAATGAATTCTGGGAGACCTGCCAAGGCAGCCGAGTGCCAGGATTAGTGACTCACATTGTCGTGGCGGAATGAGAGATGATTTACACCAGTGCAGTTCAAGCAGTCAGAGCTAGGCTGGGCTGATGCCATCAATGCAGACTGCACCAATGCACTGTATCTATTGCTGCCCCCAAAGACGGAGGCTGGTGGCAGAACCGAGCATGAAATCAAAACCAGACCTTGAAACCATGATCATCGTTATCTGCTCAAAATGCCAAGGTGATGCATCTCTTTGGTGAGCTAAATCACTTTTGGGAGACTGCTGTCATTCTCTTTTGACTGTTTGAACGCTTACGTTCTTGTACCACTCGTCCTGACTCTGAGCCTCTGGTATGGTTGTTATTAAAACCAATAGTAAGTCTTGTGTATGTGCTGACTGTTGGAATTAAAGCTTTTGATACTTTTACAGGGGCCCTACATATAAGCCTGAGCAGAATGCAGACGTCTCATCCTAGGACAGGAGATCAATAGCTGCAGCTGTTTTCCTACAGAAGAGTTTATTTTACCCCACTCCTACTGCGCGCACAGATAGACACACAGGTTTTAACAGCCTTTTAACCCTGGCTTAATGAGTTCTAAACCATCACTTACTCATACCACCTCTTTCTCCCACCAAATTCCCTTTGTTCATATTCCCATCTCCATTTCTTTCATACTGGGAAGAGGTTAGTATCCACCATAGTGTTTATTTCTGGAGAGAAGAAGCAGCAGGATAAAGATTTTTTAGGTGACATATAATTGACTGAATAGGTAAAGGGGTTAGAGGTGCTATGCTCCTTGGCTCCAACACTTCCCAAAGCTCCTGAGTGATATTTTGACACCCTCTTTTGAGCTGAGTCCATCAGCGTAGATTGCAGAATTGTGATGTCCACTGGTGTCCTCTAAAGAAGCTGGCTTGTGATGAAATTGGGTGGATACTGAAAGGGATATCTGGCAGAGTCTTCTCCAATGCCACTGAATCAGCAGTTCTAGATTCTGAATAGGAGAGATGGGACAAAAGTATGTGCTTTCCCTAAATAACGTCTCTTTAATGACAGAGCTGGAAAGAGAGTATTAGGTTTTTTCTGATATGATTTTTTTCTTTTATGAGATGATGAGTTCAAAGTTTAGATTATGACAGTACCGATGTTGAAAAATAAACAGATAGATAGATAGATAGATAGATAGATAGATAGATAGATAGATAGATAGATAGATAGGATTATTTTTTCAGTCTAGCGAAAAGTACAATAAAGGGAAACATGAAACAGGTTTGCTGTGTAGGGGTGTGGGAGGAATTGTGACAAAGACATAAGGTAGGTCTCTGAATCTATAGGACAAATAAATAATTGGCTAAGATTGCGAGATGTCTAAATTAGGCATGGCAGAATTTTTCCTAGAGAGATGGGTAATGATACACTGGGCTGCTAGGGTTGGGAGGTTTCTAGTAGCAGATTGGAAGGTCATTGCTGAGGGATTTTTCTGCAAGGTGACACACGTCTAGAGGTAGGAAGTGGAGTAAGTCTCTCCCTACGCTGTCTATGATTCAGTGGTGTTCTTCCAACCCTGGGTTGTTTAAGGACCTGGGAAGTTTGCTGTGAACTCTCTAGTTCCTAAAATAACATCCCTATGTTATACATGCTTCTTTCAGACAAGTGTTTTTGCTGTCACAGTAAGGGAGTGGTCATTCAGTCAGTATCACACCTCAGGAAATGGGCTTCCACTTCCATGTGCTTTTCCACAGCATTGTACATTTTTTTGCAAGAGTTTTAAACAAAGAAAAAAAAAGAGTACCCTTGAACAAGCTGTTGAAAAACTGAGTCTAAGGCAAATCACTTTATGTGTTGGGTTCATTTATTTTGTAGGTAAAATGTTTCTTTGAGGGTTTGTTTTCTGGCATATGCATTTTTTTCAGAATAAGCTCCAGGTGTTGATTGGTTATTGATTTCCAGGGAGCAAACAATTTCCTGAAATAGCCCCTTGCTTGTCCTGGACCCTACAGAGGAAAGAAAAGACTAATAAAACTGATTCTTTAGTGAGGGCTGTTTATATGGATTATATTGGTCTTCATCACCAGTTTATCGACTGGTTTGTTAGGTCATTAATCGCCCTTGGCTTTGATCTGGGCCATTAACTAACAAAGTTGTCATTAGCTGTTGGAAAATGACCAGCTCTTTTTTAGGATTATTGCACTGAGCAATCGGTGCTGTTAGATCCCAGAGGGTGTGAGGCAGGACTCTCCAGAGCACCGTTTGCTTGGTTCATTGGTGTTGTACGAACGTCAAGCCAGGCTGTTTCTTTTGCAGGGATCAAGAGCTATCTAGGATACTTGGGCATGGGTTTTTGTTACTTCTCTGAATTACCAAAGAGAGGTATTGTCTTACTGTAAGAAAGGAAAGTTTCTCTCTCTGGTTTCTTGTTAAAAAGTAATGAGCTAGTTTGAAAGGATGTTGCTTGCTTGATATGTTAGAATTTTCCTAGTTTATGCCAGCATAAAATCTTTGCTTGTAGGCTTATTTTCATGCCTGCAAAAGGTGTGGGACTGAAAGCTGTGGAGATTAAACTGCACAGTACAAGAAAAAAGAAGCTGGACTCCATCCATTCTTCCTCAGTAGTGTCTCTCAGACCAGATCTCATATGGCAGAGAAGTCTCTCAGTTTCATTGAAGAATATCATCAATAGAGTTGCTAGTACTTGTTTGCCTTGGAGTTTCTGAGGTGTGAGCACCAGCTTCAGCAGAAATTGAGGAAGGACCAAAAAATCCATCAGGGAGTCATGAAAAGGAGACTTCCTTTTCTTGTTACTGATTGAAACAGAAACTTCCTTTTTTTGCCTTATTGGTCTAAACAGGAATCAAGCCAGTCCTCCAAAAATGAAACTCCCTATTTTTCATTCCAACTTCCTGCGAGCCAACTTCCCACCGTGGCACTTCTCCAGGACACAGAGAAGTTGAGCTTTACTATCCCGGCTTTCCCAAGAAAGCAGATATTGCTGCAAATAGGTTCTCCCAGAAGAAAAACCTGCATCTTTCCAGCACTGCAAAAGCAACTCCCTTCATTTTTGGTAAAGCTGGGTTCCTGGGAAGAAGCTAGTGAACAAGCAAAAATAAACAGAATTCATGCAAGCTCCAGTATTAAACAGAAGTCCCAGCACTGTTTCCTTTTACAAACACTATTGATGGCAAATTCTGTTCCAGCTTGAGATCTGGGAATTCAATTCCACTGTCACATTGGACCCACTGTCTGCCCCCCGCCTCCTGCCCCCGCCTTTCTTTCCTCTGCAGGAACTCAATCATGTCAACATCCTACTGCTGGCAAGGGAGCCATGGAAAGGAAGAATACATCTTTTTTAGAGTTTGTGTCTCCCAGACAAATTGTGACCCTCCAAGTCATGTTATTATGAAACCCGTAATAATAATAGTAACAACAGCTAGGAAGGGAGGGAGGACTTATGTCTGCATGTCTCCGATGCCGCAACGCAATCCCTTTCTGCAGAGCATCATTTCTGCTAATGCATCCCAAAAAAGCTTCATATCCAGTTACAGGCTGTGCAGAGAAATGCAAGGAAATTCCCTGGAAGATAACTGCTTGGGGCTGCAATCTTTCAGAGTTCATCAAGTAGGCAATGAGTCGAGGCTGATCGGTAGTTCAGCTGGGAGTCCACTGAGGAAGGAAGAAAAGTGGGGCTGATGTTTGGGCAGGTGATGTCCTTTTTCTTCAACTTAATATTCAGTCAGTTGTTCATAACTACCCTGCTTTCCCCTCATTTCCTAGCCTACCTTGCTTGAATATTTGCAGATGTAACGGTAAAATGCATGGTTCTGACAGCTTAGTTCACTGAAGGTATGCTGGACATTTCAAAAGGCTTGTTGGACTGGATGACCTTTAAAGGTCCCTTCTGACCCAACACATTCTATGATTGGGTGAGTGATGGTTAAACATGATGACGTATGTTGTTGCCAGTTTCAGTATCCTTGAGGTCTTAGAGGAAGTTTATAACTGATTTCTTGTCCCAGTTCTGAGGTGGAAGTTTCTCCTTTAAATAAGGAGGAACTTATCTCACAGATCCCCCCCAGAATGCTTTTAATGTCACCAGGGATTCAGGGATGTCTCAATAATAGAAGCCTCAGCTCACCAGGTGGCCCAACTTAGGACATTCGGAAGGGTCTGGCCATCAGGAAGGGATGAGGTCTCATCTTTGGGAATCAGTCCTGCTATGATTTCTGAAACCGACTACCCATACTCTTGAAAAAATCTCACTCCCCCTAGAGGGACTCCTCAAGGCCTTCAGGAAGGGTCATGGCATTGAGTTTTTAGCACTATCCATGTGATGAATGGGAAAGAATTCCCACTGATATTCCTTAACGGAACTATTCTTCATCCATTCTTCCAGCCCTTCTTCAAATTAATACAAATAAATTACCAGAGATTAAATTTTCCTCCTGATTTTTTTCTCTAGTTTCTGTCTACAGTCCTGCCAAATCACTTTCCTCCCACCAGCCAGTCTTTGATTTTCTCTTCTGAAGGTTGCTTTCAGGGTATACCGTGACCTGACAGCATAAATGAGTCCTAAGGATCCACAGCAAAGATCATCCATTACAGATCTTCCTTTACATAAATGCAGTTTTAAGTGTGTTGACATGTAGGCTTCCCCCTTCTTTAACTACCGTGTCCCTAAAATGTGTTTTTTCCTCTCTGGAGATGGTTCAGTAAGTATCAATTTTAACCTAGAGTTTTAAATGTGCCATTCCTCATTCGTCAGAGAATCCTCTAACAATAGCATACAGTATATCTGTTTAACTGCATTTATCTGTATACGCACATAGGTTTGCACAGCCACGAATCCCCAGAGTATTAAAGGATCCAGACTCTTAGCTGATAATTTATTGAAGCAGTATCTTAGCATAATGCCATGCCTTGTATGGTTATTGGTTCTGGCAGGGTTTTCTTTGTAATAGCTTGATCTATTTTCTATTGAGCAAGAATGGAATTGACTGTAGGACAGAGGTGTATTTTCTAAGAGCACAGTCTCACACTCTGAGTATCCCAGAGCACTCAATAAAGTAATGACTTAGACTTGGAGCACGGTGACTGTGGAAGGAAGCAGAACTGTCAGCTCAGCTAGGCTTACACTTTACACATTTGGGAGTTTTGTTGTATTTTATTATCATTTTTTCGTGTGCCAGCGCTAGGCTTCTCTCTGTGCCTTTTTGTGGTGAGGTGCCATGGGAATGTAGCCCTCTTTGACAAGGATTCCCATCAGATATGAGCAGGAGGATCCTGCCTGTGCTGTTTTCCACGCAGGGTGCACGTTTGCTTTCCTCCCTCCCCACTTCCCTGTGTGCTGCAATGCAGTGTCAGCGTTGGTTGCAAGCCCAAGCCCTAGCACAGAGTCTGACTCTGCCACAGTCTCCTGGCTCTGGGGAGAAGCATGAAAACACTTGGCCCCTCTCTCATAGTTGCTGCAGTCTGCCTGCATGCTCTGGGAGAGAAGGCAAAGCTGAATCTGCAGGGTTTTGCTTCTTTTGTCCATAGTGCTTCTGCTGGGCAAGGTGAGAAGGAGATAAAGCCAAAGCAACAGAAGACAGGTTCCCCATCAACATGTCCTGTGGGGTTTGTTGGAAACAAAAACCCCAACCACAAAACAACCCACAAAACAAAAAAGCTCCAATTCTTTTGCTGGACTTATTCCTTGTAGTCCAGAGGAACTCTGTTTTCCTGGAAGACTTGGGGGAATCTGGTGCCTGTAGGGTATGACCTCAGTGCCCTGCACTTCTGCTTTGAGCCTTGGCCTGAAATGAGCTAATTTTTCAAAAAGAAATCCAAGCAAGACACCAGGCTTGAATACCTCTGCAGTGGCAGGCATTGGGCCATGACTCTGAGCTCATCACCTATGCCACTGTGCTTGCTTCAGGTTTCCCTGGAACATCGAGAAAATTCACAAAGCGTTTCCAGTTCTGACGACACAACTCAAAGGCTCTAGACTGAGAGAGATTGTCCTGGATGATTCTGTGAATAGTCCATGATCTGCACAGTGGTATGGTTTACTACACAGTTTGGCCAGAGCCTACTCTGTATTTATCAGACTTGGGACCTTACCAGAGATCCTTCCTGAACTTGGGGACCAGTCTGGAGGCTTTGCCGAATGCTGATCCCAGCTTCCCACCTCATCCCCTCTCTTGGCATCACCCCTTACCTTGCAACACCGCTGTTCACCAGCCCAGATGGGAAGTTTGAAGGATAAGTGTGACTTTGAGCACCAAAAACTCCTTAACACCCACACTAGGTGAGACCAATGGTCTACAGAGCTAGTGCCAACAGCAGATGCCTAGGAGAAAAATAAAGCAAAAAAAGAATTAGCATGAAGTAATCCCATCTTTGATGCACACTTCCCTTCCAGCAGTCACTGAATTAAGGATTATTATTTTTTTCTGAGCTGGAAACTGAACAAACACGTTCTGTAACCACGGATGGGTTGTGCCCCTGTGAATCTGTGTAATCTTTCCTGAATCCTATCAGAATATTTGGCGTCTAAGGCATGCCATGTCAATGAGTCCCAGTGTTTAACTATAATGTGCTGTTCAATCAACTCAGGTTGTGTCTCCAACCCACCTTCTCACCTCCTCTCCTGTTGTTATTTTGGGAGTTGTAATAAACGTCCATGAAAACTTCATGGTCAACCTGATTTCAGCTGGGACTGTGTCATGACCTCATGCAAGTAATGAACAAGTGGGAGAGTAGTTAATGAGAAATTGTACAAAGTGTTTTCACCAGTAATCACTGGCCTATACAGGAGATGGACTTGTAACAAAAATTCCATTATTTCATGTAAACATTAAGACAAAAATGGAAAAATCAAAGGTAAAGGAGTTCTCTTGAACTGCTTGTTGCCATGGCTACCGTATCATCCAGAGTATCTGGGAGGCACACAGGATTTCATTCCCTTCCCAACTTTTTCATTGAGTTTGATTTTTTTGATTAATTTTTTTTTTTTTTAATGAGCAGGAAATAAGAGCAGAAATTAAGGAATATGGGATACTACTTGTTCTTCCCAATACTTTAAATATGAAAATGCTTTGAGACTGATGAGGAGATAATTGTTTGTTGTCATCTGTGAGGTCTCCCAACCCTTTGTTGTTTTAAGGCAAATAGCATAACTCCCTTTAGAACTTCTGTGGAGCAACATCTTCCATTATCACTGGCCCTAGAGGGACTCAGGGGGGGAGCTCACAGCATTGCGTCTTGAGTAAGGTGGGATCAACATGAATAATCTGCTTTCTCATGCTCTTCGGGTAGGCAGCTTTCCTGAATCACGTGGGATTTGGGGGAAGGAATGGAAAATGCAGTAGAACACTATTTCTCTTCCACTCTAAATACTGTAGTATTTTCACATGTAAAGGAAAGAGGTCTCCTTAAAAGCTGACAGAAGATGTTAAACTGAGGGTAAGGACCCGTCTTCTGGCATCATGTCTTCCCATTCAGTGTTTTTTCAGATTTCGTAAGTGCTGATCGTTTGGAGATACCAGAGACATGAAGACTTCAGGAGGGCTACTCAGCAATATTGCTCTGTATGGACAGTAAAGTGGATAGAAAACTAGTTGAAAGACAGAGCTCAGAGGATCATGATTAGGGGCGTGGAGTCTAGTTGGAGAACAGTGACAAGTGGTGTTCCCCAGGGGTCAGTACTGGGCCCAGTGCTCATCAACGACCTGGATGAGGGGATAGAGTGCACCCTCAGCAAGTTTGCTGACGACACAAAGCTGGGACGGGTGGCTGACAC
>VXBO01013577.1:374757-392891 GCA_013400135.1 Rhinoptilus africanus
CTGGATGCGTTCCTGTGTAACCTGCTCTAAGGTGTCCCTGCTCTGGCAGGGGGTTGGACTAGATGATCTCCAGAGGTCCCTTCCAACCCTGTGATTCTATGATTCTTTGTAGTTAATTTTCCAACAGTAATCCAGGTTTAGGTTGAAATAATTGATTGATGATGAATCCTCTTCTCTTGGGAGGCTGTGCAATATTATACAGTAATAAAATATTTTAAAATTATGAGAACAATGTCTCACTAATCTGATTATTATTGGCGAAGCCAAATAATAAAAAAAAAAAGTGTAATTACAGTAGAACTATATTGCAATTAAAATGTAATTACACTGTTTTTTGCTCAATCAATAACTATTTCTGTTGATATAATAAGAACATTAACTGCATGAGTGCATGGTTTGTGTTAGCTGTCTGGTGTCCCTGTACTACCTGAATTGAATATGCGCCATTGCAGTGACATTTACAGTATTTATCCTCAACCACAATTTCAATCATTCAGTGACTTATTTCTCAAGATATGAGAGGGGGTGTGCATGTATGTGTGCACATATGTAAAATACTAATACATGTAATACAGCCCACAATTACCAATTATATTATTACATTATCATAAAATTAAATTGCAATACTAATACATATTGTAATGGAGCATAATTATATTACATTTGTATTTGTGGTATTAAAGTGTGTCAGAGAACATACTTATCATAATTACACTGCAATTGCTCTTTAACAAGAGTGGAATTACAGTCACCACATTATGAAATATGACAGTGTAATCTTTATAAATTATTTGTATTAAAATACAGCTTAGAGGGCCTTTTAATTGGTATCTGCTTATGGAGATAGTGATATTCCATTGGTACTAAGGAACAGACCTAAGGTGAGCTCCAGTAAAGGATTCTGGCTCAATAACGAGATTTTTGGCACACAGTCCTGGTGGTGGGTCTGGATTTCTATTTTGGAGTCCAGTTTCTGTCTTCCCATCAACTGTCCATGGAAATTTATGCCTCTTCCCAAAGGCATGGTAGTAGCGGTTCACGAATGTGCCCATGAAAGCTTGTCTGCTGGTGCAGGACTAATTGAGACACTAAGATTTTTGTATCACAGTGGTTTGTCTAAAATCCTGAACAAAATTCTGTGCACAGCTCAAAGAGCCTCAAGTGGTCAGCACAGATATGTGCCTCTGTCTTCTAGCCATCAAAGGATAGTTCAGGGTAACCCTTTCTGAGTATCTTCCAGGTGGTCCTGCCTACATCTTAAACATCAAAGCCTAATGGTTAGAGCATTACATGACCAGAACAAAAATCTCCATTTTCTCAAGTCTTGGGCAGCTGAGAAGAGAGGTAAGGATGTAAGCACATGTCTACTTCACCACCCTTGTTGCTGCTAAGGTTGATGGCTGGTGAGAAGAATGTCATGATGTGCTGCAGATTTACCTCCCAGAGCTCATGCCAAAGTACTCCATCTTATGTCAGATGTATCCATTAGTTCTTCATCTCAGGCATGGGAGACTGAACTGTATATCCTGCTGTCCCAAACACGGTTTGCTCTCAAAGATGTGGTGAAGGCCCAATGGTGTCAAGACTCTGATCTGTGCAACTCTTAAGCTGCCTCACCAAACCAATGCCAAAAAGGCTCAGATTGAAACAGTTTTCCCTGATCCCATCAGCAGATGGGTTTACAGATATGTGGGCTTTTCTCAGGTCAAAATGTAGGGGTCTCCTAATGAATAGCAATTGCCATTGGTGTTTTTTTTACCAAAATAAAATCTCAAGTTTCTTGAGGAATTTATGTATCCTTATAGCTTGATCTGCCAAAGGCAGAAACAAACAACCTGAGCCAACATTTACTTTCTGCAGTATTTATGATTCACCAAAACAATTGCTCTTGGCAATTTTGCAAAGCAGGAACTTTATTTCAGTAAAAATTAGTTGGACAAATATACTGTGATGTAGGCTTCGGCAAGAATGTGTCTGAGTGTGTGGGCTTCTTACAGGATATTCAAGGAGCTCCAAGCAGAGGAGGATGAATCAGGATGAATGAGCGAGAGAAAAATCAAGAAAATGCATAAAAGAGGTCTTTACAGCTGCATGAAAACAATATGTAGGCATTGAACTCAGGAATAAAGAGATGGATTCCTGGACCCACTGACGTCAGTTAGGCTTCCTGCATTCAGTGAATAACTTTGGATCTATAATCAAAAATGGATGGTACTTATTTCCTAAGAAAATAGCTACAAACTATGTACATAAGTTATGCACTGTTTGAGTTCACTCTCTAGCCCCACAGACTACCACAGGCCTCCTGAGACATGGTAGACTCAAATTATTAACTCTGAGTATCTTATGGCTTCTCCTCTTTTTTTTTATCCTACATCTATTTTTTTGTATCCTGCATCCCTCTGTACTTGGCACTGGTGAGGCCCCACCTCAAGTACTGCGTTCAGTTTTGGGCTCCTCACTACAAGAGGGACATTGAGGTGTTGGAGCGTGTCCAGAGGAGGGCTACGAAGCTGGTGAGGGGTCTGGAGGAGAAACNGAACGCCTCCAGGCGGGTTTTGAATGTCTCCAGGGACGGAGACTCCACCACCTCCCTGGGCAGCCTGTGCCAGGGCTCTGCCACCCTCAAGGGAAAGAAGTTCCTCCCCATGTTTAGGTGGAACTCCCTATGCTCTATGGTTCTATACTTTTGCCAGTTACAGATCTTTAAAATTTCCAGTGGGTTTTTTTTTTTTCTTCCGAATCTTCCCTGGGTTTTAACCATGTTTTTGAGATTTTTAGATCCATACAGAAAATCGTCATTATTTGAGTCACTTGCAAAGTGAACAAAATACTGCAAAGTATACTCCAGGGGATCAGCTGTTCCCATAGGCATGGAGAGATGAAGAAGAAAAGTAAGGGAGCTTTCTGCCAGGGGGAGGCTGAGATGTTGAGGTGAGATCTCTATCCTATCCTAAATATTCTTAGTGGTTCAGAGGTGCAGGTTCAGAGCACATTCCTAAAAATTCAAAGAATATTCCTAAATATTCTCAGAAGTTCAGGGTGATGTGCATAGCTAAACTCCAACTGTGAACACAACATAGAGAAATGAGTTTCCTGTGATGGGTGGGGGACTTGACTTCAGTATCATGTTTTAAGTACAGTTGATCTTGCCTTGTAAAAGTCCACTTTGAATTAATCTCTCTCCCCTACTATGATGCTAAATGCCTTTAGCCAGAGGGCTTGGGCACTCTTCCGGTTTGTTTTTCTGAGCCTTCTTTTCATCCAGCTTCTTCCTGAGCCTGCAAAGTGAGGCACTATTTCTGCCTGGTGGGTTTTTAATTGATATTAGTTTCCAATCAATCAGAAGTCTTAAATCATAATCTTAAGAGGTGCTGATGCTGTTTTACACAAATATGCGTGTCCTTTTCCTTAATGGCAACTCAAGAAGGAGGATAAGATTTACCTTACAGAGAGGCTGTGAGTAGAGCTGAGCAGTTATTCCAGTTTCCACCAGACAGAGACTGGCTTTGTAGCATTGGTGGGAATGAAACCAACACCACTAGCACTGAAAAGAAAAAAAAAAAAACAAACAAATAGAAACATATGGATCCTGCAATGACATAGTGACTCTCACATTCGTTTTTGGTCAATAGTAGACATTGCTGGGGTTGAACGTTTTTACAAGGTTGCCAGGGTCTGTGGTTGAACCTACAAGTTCTTTCTCTTAAGCTGGGTGTGCTGGGAAAACTTCTTGTAGGGCTGGATTCAATCAAAGTTTGCAAGACCAGAGATATTTCCAATAAAGTGCACAGGGTTCACATAACTGTATTTTCTTGCTGAAACTTTGTCCAGCTGTAAAATTTGCTGCTGACTTGTACCTTTATTGCCTGAGTTATACAATATGCTTCAAGGTCCCCAGAATGGCAAGGACTGTAGAAGAGCAATGTAGCAGTATTAGCTGTTTGCCACAATCTGTGTCCAGGATTGCTATGCTTTCCCCGCGGCAGGTGAAACGGCAAGGAAACAAATAATTTCACCCTGTGCTGTTAGGAGTGAGTGGGCGGACAGGACCATTTTCACCAGGGTCCTTCTGACTAGCATGGACCTGAAACAGCACCGTTTCTGCTCGAAATAGCATGCCACAGGCAGAGACATTTTGTTTTTGCTAAAAGCAAACAGAGTTGCTAAGAAACGAATATTGCAGAGATGGAAACCCACAAAAGGCTTGACAGTTACCGAACGGTGCATGCTGGATCAAGTGGCTTGGCAAACATGGCCATACAGATAGGAAAGAGGAGCTGGCCGATTCCCTAGATGAATATGATCCTTCCAGCAAGAAACCTTCAAGTTGCTCCTTATATCTTGCCTCCATCATGCATATTGCTGATGGAGACTGACAAGCCAGGAGTGTAAGAGGTGCAGGACATACAAAGACCAGAGGACTTGTTAAACTGGGAAGACTTAGTGGGTAGCAGGCTTTGAAGCCTGCTACGTACACTCCAGCATTCCTGTGTCTCAAAGCTGGGAGCAGTAAAGGGGCGGTTACAGTCCTTCTCATCTTTATTCCTGAAGGTCAAGCCATAGATCTCCAAGGACAAGTCATGAAGTTGTGTGTGTGCCTTCATCAGTGATGGCTGTACCTGAGACTCTGGTCACGGTGCCCCATCATGATGAGGGTCAGAGATCTTGTTGGTACCAACTTTGCCAGGGTGTGGGGACACCTCTCTATATTTAAGTCCCTGTGGAGCCTCTGGAGACAGTGGTCACCTGTGGCACAATGGAATAAGGTTTTTACTTCTACTCTGCCCCCCATGAGGCAGTCAATTTTTAGCTCCCTCAATTTCATATGCTAGGAGAAGAGATCTTACGTAAGTTTCTTACCAGATGATAAATAACAGATGCACAGTACCCTAAAGGTGGCTGCATTTCATCATGTTTGTGACTGTGTGCATGGGGTTTCGCCTTGAACGATGCTTCGAGAACAGTTAAGATGGAAAAGATTGGTGAAATACGAGACTTTCAAGGGAGTGCTGTCCCCTGCTGGGGCACGGCGCATGTTTGAAAGCTTGAGAATCCAGAGATGATCACTACCTGTAACAGCTCAAGTGCCACCCCTGCTCTCCAGTGCATTGCTGTTATTGTTAGGTATGCTCTTCAGGAAGGTGGGCTTGGGGGGAAAAAAGAAAAAAAAAAGAAATATTAAAATAGAAGATAGAAGCAAACTAACACTGAGCCAATCTGATTAATAAAGGATGCCAGGAGTTGGTGTTAATTTGTGTCTGATTTAAAGTGCCTGGTGGGTGGAGAGAGAACAGCCCACAAGAAGCAGCTGGGCTCCTTTTCCATCCCCCAACCCTGCTGTTGGTGCGGCGTGGTGGGGGAAAGAGGAGCACACAATCAGGCGATTCATCCCCACGCTGTTGCACTTTGCAAAGGCAAAGGAGAAGAAGGGAAGGAGGGAGAGGGAGAGGGAGAGAGAGAGAAAAAAAGCAGCAATCCAGTTCTCAAAAAAAGCATCAGCAACAAACATTATGCTTCTGCTCGCCTAACCAGGATCAATCCATCCTATCCATGTTTACTGGCCTTTTGGGAGATGCCAATGGGCAGCCCTGACAAAAAGAAGGAGGTGGATTAATGATTTTCCTCGTCTGGCTGTTTGGGTTGGGCATGCTGAGTGATGAGGGGAGTGCTCTAATCAGACATGGTAGGGCTGGCAGGGTTCACAGTTTTCTCTCAAGGCCAAAGTTCCTGATTTATGTGCAGAGCTGGGTAAGACAAACTCCCTCATTGACATGGCTCCAACACTAAGGTCCACCTGAACCAACAAAGGTGATACCTGGATTTGCACCCCATGGGGAGATCTCTACCACCACCCAGTTCTTCCAGTGAAACCAAAGAGGACAAGCCCTTTGCTGTTCCTGTCCATTCACTCCCTCTGAGAGTATGTCTATCCTGATAAATAAATGAGGGATTAAAGGCAGGCATGAGTGTGGTCTCGTGATCATCCAGACTGTTTAATTACTTACATGCTCCCTGGTGCAGTTTTGGCCCAAGGCGGTGCCAGAACACAGTCTGGTAGATGACTGAGCCAAGGGACTCTCTCCCACAGGTCTGTGGGATGAGGCCAGCCGGTGTCTAGGGGAGGACAGCTGAGGTGTGTGGCTGCAAAACTGTGCCATGCTTGGCCCCAGAGCCAAAGAACAGCCCCTGCTCTGTTTCCTTCAGTAGTATAGACATAGCCTGTGGAGACAGACAGTAAAAGGGCAAATTAGCATTTAGTTGGCATGAGAATTGCTGTTCTTTAGGAACAAAAAGAGGGCCATCTGCTCATTGTGTCTCACACGAAGTAGGGGCTTTCATTCGCAACCAACCTGTGCTGGATTTCAGCCTACAGCTCAATGTGGAGATGCCCCAGGCCCTCCAGGTATTGTCCGGGGAGACTGAGGACATCCACTGTGCATCACTGTGCTGGGCCAACCTACTCTCTGGACAAAAAAGGCAATGATCCTCATCTCCTGACACCTTCCTAAAAGGACTGCTCATCTCTCCTTCATTTCCTGGTTTTCTGAAGCTGGTTCCTGGGCTGCACATGTGGATTTGTCATTTCAGGGCTGCTGGGGGACACCTGGGTCTGTGCACGCTGCTACCTTACAGTGAGGTTTCTCTAAACAGTGCTGGGCTGGAAGCAGGAGGAACAGCCTCATAATCTTTCTTTGGAGGAAATGGGAAGCAGGAGAATTGCCTACACATGGCCTTGTAGTTAAGGTCTCCTCCTAGGTCTTAGGTCTTGGGTAGAAACCTAAACCTTAAGCCCTAGCTTTTGTCTGTACACCACCACCTCTCTGCTAGCTCTTCACTCTTGTCCTGTCTGCCTGTCCTCTGAGCCAGAAGTGAAAACACATAGAAATGAAGGAGCATGTGAAAATCACAGGCTTTGCTGTCATCCCTCTGATGAAGCATTACCCTTCGCAGAATAAATATAAACCATCCTCCTTCAATCCTTCATCTTCATCAAGGCTGCACACAGCTAACTAACCCCAGCCCCAAACCAGCACATTCTCAGTGCTGCACAGATCACTCCATAACATCCTCCATCATCTCCTGTGATTAAACAAAGCCCAAGAAAGTGAAGAGTCCTTTGCTTCCCAATAACTCCCATGCTTGCCCCCTCACCACTAAACCATCTTCCCTCCCATGTCACATTGCTCAAGGATTCCTGGAGAGAAGACCGAAAAGGGGAGAAGTGTACATCTGTCTTGTTTATGCAAATCCTGAACTGCTTGTCATGAGGCTGATAGATGAGATGCAAGGAATAATCTGACTCGTTAGCGCCCGTGATATGACTTCATCCCTCTGCCAGCCCGTCTATATTCGAACATTTTAGGATTTTTTAAAGGGGAGCCTAGAAAACAGTCTCTGCCCTGACGAGTGCACGGAAAAGGGGGGGGGTTCTACAGGGAGCAGAGCAGGCAGACACCCTTTGCTGTCCAGTATGGATATCTCAGGCATGGCATTGCATGGTGTGGCCATGACAATCCAGAAAGACTCAGATCAGGGTATATGATCATCCCAATGGCTGCTCTTGCAATCAGTGCAACGTCACCGTGCAGGTCATAGGAGACTGAGTGACACGGATCAGGCCAACCCCCTTTTTGTAGGGGAGTTTAGCAATACGGATGGGACTTGTGACACTCCATTTAGTGTCAGGCTCTGGCCGTGGTTTGTTTAACAGTGTGGACATATGTCTTGTGGCTTAGGGGTAGTTACTAATATCCCTGCACCTCTCTGTAATAAATGCAAGAATTGCATGGAATGAGAAAAGGCTGTAGAATCATAAAATCAGAGAATTACAGAATCATATGGAAATGTGGTTTGGAAAAGACCTTTAAAGGTCATCTATTCCAACCCCCTGCTGCTACGGGCAGGGATATCTCTCACTAGATCAGGTTGCTCAAAGCCCCATCCAACCTAACCTTGACATCTTCAGGGATTGGAGCATCCTCAACTTCTCTGGGCAAACTGGTCCAGTGTCTCTCCACTCTCAACATGAAAAATATCTTCCTCATACCCAATCTAAACCTACCCTCCTCCAGATTAAAACCATTACCCCTTGTCCTGTCACTACAGGCCTTAGTAAAAAGCCTCTTTCTATCTTTCTTATAAGCTCCCTTTATATATTGAAAGAATGTAATAAGGTCTCCACGGAGCCCTCTCTTCTCCAGGCTGAACAACACCAACTCCTTCAGCCTTTCTTCAAAGGAGAGCTGTTCAACCCCCCTGCTCATTTTCCTGGACCTCCTCTGGACCTCTTCTAACAGGGACTTGTGCTGGGAACCCCAAGGCTGGATGCAGTACTCCAGNCCAGATTAAAACCATTACCCCTTGTCCTGTCACTACAGGCCTTAGTAAAAAGCCTCTTTCTATCTTTCTTATAAGCTCCCTTTATATATTGAAAGAATGTAATAAGGTCTCCACGGAGCCCTCTCTTCTCCAGGCTGAACAACACCAACTCCTTCAGCCTTTCTTCAAAGGAGAGCTGTTCAACCCCCCTGCTCATTTTCCTGGACCTCCTCTGGACCTCTTCTAACAGGGACTTGTGCTGGGAACCCCAAGGCTGGATGCAGTACTCCAGGTGGGGTCCCACCAGAGAGGAGTAGAGGGAGAGACTCACCTCCCTCGACCTGCTGGCCACACTTCTTTTGTTGCAGCCCAAGATTGCTTGGCTTTCTGGGCTGCAAGTGCAATATTGCTGTCTCATGTCCAGTTTTTATCCACCAGTATCCCCAAGTCCTTCTCCACAGGGCTGCTCTCAGTCTGTTCACCTGCCAGTCTGTATTGATACTGGGGATTGCCCTGACCCAGGGCCATCCGAGTGCATCTGGATGCATGATAAAAGACTGAAGGAAAGGTAAAAAAGAGTAGACACTTCTGAGACTGGCAGTTGCATCCAGACCATCATGTTTAATAGCATATGATGGACTTGTCCTCCACAAATTCTCTAATCCATTTTGGCACTCCTTTATACCTTTAAGTCTCCTCAGCATCCTGTGGCAATGAGGTCCCCAATTGAATTACGAGCTGTGTGAAAAAGTACTTCCTTTTGTTTGTGTTCAGTCTTTGGGGTCAGTAAGGATGGCTTTCTGCGTCATGAGGCTTAATTCACTGCTGCTCCCTATGTCCCTTGAGGACCTTGGAGAGAAGGTGCCGTAGAAATGCACGTGTTTATCATTCTTTTGTTTTGCAAGTTCAGGTTGCAGATTTCTACTTCTTCAAGGTCATGGCTGGATCCGAAACTTGGGCTTTAAAGGGGATTGGATATGATCCTGATTCTCTATACCTTTGGGGCCTGTGCTGAACTTGGTAGAAAGGTCTCACACTCTGCTCAAGCTCAGATATTTCTGCCTTCTCCATGCCACTGGGAAGTTCCCATTTACCCCCATTAGTGTGGTATCAGCAGACTTCAAAGCCCCTTATTTAAGCCTGTGTAGGAGCAGCTGGAAGCATTATCATAGCTAGCACAGTCCTGTAGTTCAAGTTCTTTTGTGCTGCTCACTCTATGGAGAGTGAAAGTAAGGCAAGGGATGGTGAGAGTGCTGGTTTTACTAAAAGGACCTGTATTTCAGGTGTCTCTTGTAGCCACAACCTGAATCTCCATCTCCCTCCTGCTGAGAGGTATAGGAAAACCACAAATCTGAGGTCCTTCTGTGCACAGTGTAAAGACATCCTCACTGGGCACTGGAAACTGAATGCCTAAAATTATGAGCTGAATTCTTGTTGTCACATTCCCAATCCATTTTTAACTGTGCTGAGACTGCAGTATTCCAAAATTGAGAACGGTGCACCTTCAGGCTTGCTTCAAAATTCAACACTGATGTAGTCTTTCTTTCTTTTCCCAGCTGTTGCATAGGAAATCTATTTCCACCACTGGGGTAGTGTCAATGTTGTTTTTCAGATGGGGAAACTGAGGCNTAGAGGGAGAGACTCACCTCCCTCGACCTGCTGGCCACACTTCTTTTGTTGCAGCCCAAGATTGCTTGGCTTTCTGGGCTGCAAGTGCAATATTGCTGTCTCATGTCCAGTTTTTTTCCACCAGTATCCCCAAGTCCTTCTCCACAGGGCTGCTCTCAGTCTGTTCACCTGCCAGTCTGTATTGATACTGGGGATTGCCCTGACCCAGGGCCATCCGAGTGCATCTGGATGCATGATAAAAGACTGAAGGAAAGGTAAAAAAGAGTAGACACTTCTGAGACTGGCAGTTGCATCCAGACCATCATGTTTAATAGCATATGATGGACTTGTCCTCCACAAATTCTCTAATCCATTTTGGCACTCCTTTATACCTTTAAGTCTCCTCAGCATCCTGTGGCAATGAGGTCCCCAATTGAATTACGAGCTGTGTGAAAAAGTACTTCCTTTTGTTTGTGTTCAGTCTTTGGGGTCAGTAAGGATGGCTTTCTGCGTCATGAGGCTTAATTCACTGCTGCTCCCTATGTCCCTTGAGGACCTTGGAGAGAAGGTGCCGTAGAAATGCACGTGTTTATCATTCTTTTGTTTTGCAAGTTCAGGTTGCAGATTTCTACTTCTTCAAGGTCATGGCTGGATCCGAAACTTGGGCTTTAAAGGGGATTGGATATGATCCTGATTCTCTATACCTTTGGGGCCTGTGCTGAACTTGGTAGAAAGGTCTCACACTCTGCTCAAGCTCAGATATTTCTGCCTTCTCCATGCCACTGGGAAGTTCCCATTTACCCCCATTAGTGTGGTATCAGCAGACTTCAAAGCCCCTTATTTGAGCCTGTGTAGGAGCAGCTGGAAGCATTATCATAGCTAGCACAGTCCTGTAGTTCAAGTTCTTTTGTGCTGCTCACTCTATGGAGAGTGAAAGTAAGGCAAGGGATGGTGAGAGTGCTGGTTTTACTAAAAGGACCTGTATTTCAGGTGTCTCTTGTAGCCACAACCTGAATCTCCATCTCCCTCCTGCTGAGAGGTATAGGAAAACCACAAATCTGAGGTCCTTCTGTGCACAGTGTAAAGACATCCTCACTGGGCACTGGAAACTGAATGCCTAAAATTATGAGCTGAATTCTTGTTGTCACATTCCCAATCCATTTTTAACTGTGCTGAGACTGCAGTATTCCAAAATTGAGAACGGTGCACCTTCAGGCTTGCTTCAAAATTCAACACTGATGTAGTCTTTCTTTCTTTTCCCAGCTGTTGCATAGGAAATCTATTTCCACCACTGGGGTAGTGTCAATGTTGTTTTTCAGATGGGGAAACTGAGGCATAGTCATTGAAAGAGAGCACAAAGCCATGGGAGGAGTCAGAAGAAGAGCACACTTTAAAATTTCTGGACATCCAGGGATGGTCAAAGGTTTCTGTTTGTGCTCATCGCCTGTTGCTGATCATACCCAGCCACAAAAGGAGCTGGAGGACAGCAAAGTAGAAATGTGCTTTCCTGGTGCTGGGAGAAGCACTGAACTTGAGCTACTGCAGGTCTTATTCTGGAGGTGGTTGCAAAAAAAACTATTTGGGTGTTCATCCCCTTTCTCTCCCTGACCAGCCCAGCTCCAGGCTACCATGGGGCAGGCAAAGGGCTGAATCCATTTGGAATTCAGTCACAGGGAGTCTGGACAGACTGGTCAGGAACAGAGCTCCAGATGCCTTGACCATGGCACCAGCTTTTCCTTTATCCTCCTTAGCCATCTCTGCACCAGTAACTCAAGAGAACTAGAATATGGCCTGAAACACCTTCCCACCACTACCTACGCATCTCAGGAAACTTCCTGGCAAGATTTTGGCCCCAGCTGACAGGCATCACCCTAGGCTGCTTGGGCAGAGCTCAGAAGAGAGCATTAGGAACTGTGGCAAGGCTGTTCTGCTTTGGCGGATAGGCAATTTAGCCACGTCAACATGAGCTATGTCAACACTCTTGTCCTCAGGGGCCAGAAAATGAGCCCTGGTGCATATGATTTATGCGGGATGCATAAGTGAGCAACATCAGGATGTGTACTGAGCTCTGACTTGGGCATGTGTGTCCTCGTGAATTGCAAAGCCCAGTTTTGGGTTTGCCAACCGTTGCTCTGCCCACACACCTGTGCTAGTCTGAGCCTGCACACACAACTCCACCCTAAGCATCCCCTCTCCCCGGGGGCTCCCACTTAGCTCCTCAGCTAACGCCAGTGCTTTTAACCTCCAGCTGACTTTCCAATCAATCACATCCCCGTCCCCAGCACAAATAAGCGGCGATGGAAGCGGTTTCTGCCACTCATTAGGATGACCTTGCCCTCAGAGGTCCTCTTGTGTAACCCTTACACTCAGGAGCAGGGTGAGAGTGTAGGGGAAAAGATCCCAAAGTGTTGGCTGTGGAGTACTAATGGGAAAAATAAGGCAACAGGGGAAGGGGAAAGTTTCTAGCATTTGCTGGTGTAGTATCCAGGGTATTTCTGCCAATGTTCATTGGTTCTCAAGAGGTATCACTAATGAGGATGGATGGGACCTAGGGCAGTCAGAAGATACGGGTAATGCTGACATGGAGGAAAGGCTGATCTCACAGCGATCAGAAGACTTGTGTATTCCCTTGGTGGTGAGCAAATGCCTGGGAATGGTGTGGAGCAATGACCAGCCTAAACTCACAGCAGGCTTTACTTTACCACTGTTGAATGGGGTTTAAGACTGCTTTGCTAATGGGAAACTGAGGCAGAGAAAGATATAACGTTATGATGACCTCCTTCAGCTGTTTTCTGCCAAGAACCCTGTAGGGTCCTTGACTTTGCTTTGCGATGACATCTAATACATCCCTATGTCATGCAGTCTTTGAGAAACTCACATTCCTGTTAGTACTCCCAACAATTGCTGCCAATAGAATTGTACCCATGTAGAGGAAGGTTGAAGACAAACACAGCTGCAGCTCTGGCTGAGTGATGTTTAAAAGGTACTATGTACACACATGACATCTGTCTGAGGCTGTGTTGGACCCTACAGAAGGTGCTGCAGAGGTCTGGGCCCACTTCCCTCGGGCAGACACATGTGGGACCAGATGGAGCACATCTAACCATCCTTGTCTGCCGGGCTTTTCTTTACAGAAGTTTTGCTGGGTCCCAGATTTTAGACTCCAGTCTTTCTGTTTAGCTGTCTCCTGATACTACTTACTGAAAAAAACATGCAGAGCCGGGAGCTGAGTCCGACCTGCCTACACCCCTGCCTGAGAGTTTTAGCTATGGGCCCATCTTCAATTAACGTGACCTGGAGCGGAGAACTTAGTTTTTAGGGTTGGAATTTGGTCACCAACTTCAGCATTTTGTTGGAGCTTTTCAGATAGAATCATAGAATCATAGAATCGGCGAGGTTGGAAGGGACCTTTAAGATCATCAAGTCCAACCATTAACCCACCCTGACAAAAACCACTTCTAAACCATGTCCCTCAGTACCACATCTACCCTTTTCTTAAACACCTCCAGGGATAGTGAATCCATCACCTCCTAACGCGTGTGCTTTCCAGTTGGAGCTGAGAGAAATTTGGGATGAAGGATGCTAGCGTGTATAAATATCATTTATTAACACAGCAGGCAAGTGAGAATCAGGCTTTTTCTGCACTCAGGAGACTGAGATGGATAGAGGTAGTGGGTAGTACATCACTTTCCACAGTGGTGGAGCAAATATGTTGGGTCATGAGGGGTCCGTGCAGAAATATGTTTTTGGCAAGTGAAACAGCAGGAGGGGAGCAGGGCTAAACTCTTGTCTTTCTGACCCTTGTCTGCTTTCCTTTGCTTCCCAAAGGGGCTTTGTTTGAGGTCAGGTCTCAGCATTTGATCCACAGGTAGATCTGGCTGAGCAAGATCCTGACCTGGGGAGCTCCAGCTGGAGCTGATTTAGCAACCTTTCCAGGATATGGTCCACGTCTGAAATGCCTCTCCAGAGACAGAATGTGCACTGAAGTCAGGGTGAGACCTAAAGGATTTCCCAGGCCTGCAACAGTCACTAAGCCATCCTTTTGCTCTTTCAATCCTAGTTTTCACTACGCCAGAAAACAAGCATGAATCGTTATTGATAAACTGTTGCTGGGAAGGGCCAGAGTCAAGTAAATACTCATAGAAAACAGAAGAGAAGGAAAACAGATCGTTAGAAATAATATTAAGGAAAAGCCTGCTTCTGAGCACTGATTTTATGGAAAAAGCTCTGCTTCAGGATCCCTCCGAGCTCCATCCCTCTCTAGGTGCCGTCCAGGGCTAAGTCCTTGACTTGCAGCCCAGTAGAACCACTGCAGCCAAACCACTGCCAGGTCCGAGCCCTTCTTGACTCCTCTGCATGTTGTTGGCTCACATCATATTTCTCCAGGCATTTCCACTGTGCTTTGCGCACTCACCTTGGTAGCAAAAAGAAAATTTCCAAGCAGTTGCAGCTTTTTTTTTTTTTTTTTTTTTCTCTCTTTTTTTCTCTGCTAGCAGTTGCTTGTGAATAAGGACAGACCATACTAATTTCCCGTGTTTTCTCAGAGTGGCAAGGGAGTGAGCTTTTTGGGGCCAGGCAATTTTCTGCCTCTGGGAAAAAGGATATTTAGTTTAATATCTAGGGACTTCTTACAGGGAAATGGGAAGCCCCAGGAAAGGAGGATTAGCTTGATGAGAGTGGTTTTCACCCTGCTGGGATGTCAGCCGTGTGCCAAGGTCAGGAGAAAGAAAATCAGAGGGAGGTAAATCTTGGACGATAGCAGATTTGAGCGGGTGGGTAGAGAGAGGGGGAGCTGGGGCATGGCTGAGTTAGTGGGGACAGGTCAGGGTGAGGGTGTTGTGAGAGGTCCTACAGACAGCAGTGGGGAAGGATGACCTTTCTGCAGTCATTGTTTTGATTTTTTTTGGAATGTTTGTGCATGTGTGTGAGTGTGTGTGTGTGGTTTTGTGTGCATGTCTAAGAGTGCCCTCCATTGGCCAGATCCAGGCTGCTGCACCAAGAGTCCCGCGTGACCAGCACAAACGAGGAAGGTGATGGATGCATGACCCAGGAGGTTGGTGCTTCCTGCGTGGGAGGACTCTATGCAATGCACGGACCCTGCAAAGCGGGGCACTTTGCAGCGTTGCCTGTATTTCATGGGCTCCTCCTCTTCACACAGAGCTGAAATCTCTCTGCTAGGGTGTTATGGTTTAGAGAACTCCCAATAACTTATCGTCTTTTAGACAATTATTCTCTCACTTGATGACCCATCCCCATATGGGAAGGGTAATCAGGAAAAAAACAAGGAAACCAAAAGGTTGAAACAAAATCAGATTTAATAGAATAAGACTAGATAATTAACATTATTAACACTAAAGAACCAATATTGAACCCAGTACCAATATAAAATATACGAGGATTATACTCAGACAATTCTACCAGTAGGAAGTGGTGAACTCCCAGCAAGGGACAGCAAGTGTTGGACACTGGGAGAACTATGGCTCTGGGAAGAAGGGAAGGGCTTAGGGGTCCGGCATCGGGACAAGAAGTTCTCAGGACTGACAGCCATCATGAAAGAGAAAAATGCAGAAAACTTTATAAATTATATTGAAAGTGACATTCACAGTATGACATAATCCTCTTGGCCAGGTTGGGTCAAGTGCCCGGGTCTCATTTGTCCTCATCCTTGTACCTGGGGAGCCCAAAACCATGGAGACCTTGAAAACCGCATACCATAGCTGGCTATAAAGTAAATATTTTCTCAAATTCAAACACTAGATTCTTCTAGAAAAGCAGTTCTCCCAAGCATTAGAAGAGACCTTGTTGAAAAATAAAATTACTGAAAGAGAAATTAAACCTGTGTCACTCAAACCAGGACACGGGGCATGGCCACAAAGTCAGGCACAGTAATATAGAGATGTCCATCTGAAAGGTCTTGGTGGGAGGGGGTGAATTGTCATGTGGGGATGTTCTGGCAGGGGATGGAGGTAGTTACAAAGAAGCCCTGATCTCTCCCTGCTTACACACATCCCGTGCTGCCTGCATCGCCAGGATGGGTATGGGGTGGGCTTGGGGCATAAAAACGTGCAGAAAGCAAGCAGGGACATGATGGTGGTGGAAAATTCAAGCCTCAGACCCAGATCTTCTTGGTTTTCCATTACTTCATGAAGATAGTGTGCACCACCAAACAGCTCATCATGACTTGTAGGCTCCAAAATTCACCGGGACTAGTGCAAACTGGATGCCTAAACCCCTCGAGTACCCCAGGTGCCAGGTGTAACATGTGATTCAGTCACTGTCTGGTTTTGTTGAAGCTGCCAAAGTCTGTCTCAGGTTGTGTTTCTGAACCGTGTCTGTTGCATGGAGTGCCAGGGTGGGATGGCAAATACCCAGCAAGGAGGTAGAAACAATTACCAGGGCTCTGTGCAGTGGTGCAAGGGTACAGGAGCCATGCTGGCTGTTCACATCTCTTCATAACCCTCTGCTTCACCATCTCTTAACACCTGCACAAGGTAGCCAAGGTAGAAGGGCCATTGGGACCAACCTTCTCAGCCTCCTTCTGTGAGTTGCTTGGGTTGAACAACTGCCTTCTGCCAGGGGCACACAGACAAAGAAGACAATATTTTTGCCCGTTGGTTTGTCCTTGAGAAATGCAGGCAAGGGACAACCCAAGGTACTCCACCATCACCTGTTTTCCCCAAGCTTTTCTCCAGTAAAGGCTTCTCTGTCAGACCCATCTCCCAGGCACAGGACTGGAAGGAAAGGGAAGGAGGGGTGACATGTGCTCCAAGTTGGAACCAAGGGATGGGACCAGGCATGGATGTCTCCCATTACACAAAACTGCAGAAATAGCCAGGCTGCCTAGATGCTAGCTGTGGTAACAACCATGGAAATATGGGTAAATTTGCCTGTGTGCCATAGGAATGTGGTCTCCAACACTGGAATAATCTGTCTTTTCACGCGTTTAGTATCACTTCCTCAGCTGGAGGCTGAAGCCTCTGGTTTATGTCCCCCTTGGGCTTTTTCTGGATGAAAGTGGAGAAGTTGGATCTCTCTGCTGAAATGCAGCAGCCAGTCAGCTGCCCATCGCATCTTCCCTCCCCTCCAGGTCCGACACATGTTCAGCCAGAGATCCAGGTGTGGAGGGGATTTTATCTATTCACTTCTGCTTTAAGATTCCCACTTCAGCAAGGATTAATGGAAGGAGAAAAAAAAAAATGTTTATGTCCTTTATGGTGAAACCTTCCAGATGGGACTGCGTTCAGGGGAAATCAATTCTGAGACCTAACAACCGTAACACAGCGTCCCATTAATGGGTCTGTTTAGTTAAAGTTTGTTGGCTTTTACGGCGCTTTACCCAGAGAGGGGCAGTGAGGGGGGAAAGCATTTTGTGCTTGCCTCATCCTCATTCAGTAGTGGGGTTGTGGCCAGCGTGAGAAAAAAAATCAGGTTTGTGGAGGGCAGGAGGCTTGGGCTGAATCCCCCACACTGATGTCACCGTTAGGGACCGGATCTCAGCATAAGCCCTGTCTCCTAATCATCTCGTTGCTATGGAGGCACCGCTTGCTCCCGTTTCCAACCAGGAGAGGCAGGTTTCTTCAGCGGCTGGACCAGAGGTTAAAACGATCCCTAGCTGGCTCCTCAGTGGGAAGGTTGGGTAGATTTTGGCTTTGCGAAGGTTGCGCCCACTTGGAAACAGGACGTGCTGCTCAGACACTGCTCTACAGCGAGGGAGAGGCGAACCAGTGGTCCCTTTCAGCACGTCAGCTAAGCGAGCACCTTCCACTTACCCCAGCTGATATTTAAAGCACTCACAGTCATCTGCAGGCAACCCCTCCTCATAATCAGGCTGACCTCTCTGGAAATTTATAGGATGTTTGGTTCACGCCTGTGTTTTTCCTTGCAAGCAAGCGTTGCTTTGCATCCTCCAAGCAGGCTGTGTTCCCGAAATCCGGCTCCGGAGGCCAGGCAGGAGCGTGAGTTTTGCACTGCGGAGCTTTGCAGGCTGCAAAGCATTGTCAGGAGCAGGGACATGACTTTTAAAAAATTTAAGTGCAAATGCATTTGGACTCCGTGCTGATTAGTGTCAGGTCTAACAGACACTCAGGAATCTGCTGGCAGAGGCTGCAGTGATTTGAAGCTCTGGCTGAAACACAGTTTGCAAATAGAGGATCTGACTTTCGAGTTACCTAACCCTTTCCTCCCCAGTAAAAAAAAAAAAAAAA
>VXBO01013583.1:0-10439 GCA_013400135.1 Rhinoptilus africanus
ACTGCCATGACTTTTCAAACATCGTGAAAAGTGGCTTGACAACTTCATCAGCCAGTTCCCCCAGGACTTTGGGAAGTATCTTGTCAGGTCACATAGATTTCTGCATGTTCAGGTTCCTCGGGTGGGCACAAACCTAATCTCTTACAGTGGGATTTTATTACTTTACAGGTTATTAAAGTTTATTATTTTATTGTCAATTTGCATGTTTTACTTACATATCTATGTTACCACATCCCTTAGAACACAGAGGGGACTATCCAAGTGAAAAAGTAGACCCCAAAAAAGGGCAAAAAGTTAGAAATGAAGGGAAATACTATTAGAAAACAGTTTGTATGTTCTTTAATGGCCTACATATTAGACCATCCCAGTCTAACATTCAAGAAAACATTTCCATATTAACAAAGTTTTCCTTCGTAATTCATTTATACACTACACAGAGGCCTGATATGAAATATGCTTAGAAATTCTGAAATCAAATGGCATTTCTGACTCCAAACTAAACTATGGATGCAATCGTTCACTCAAGATGTTGTGTACAGCTACACAACTAGTGTACTCTTATTCTTTATTGTGATTGTGCACAAATCTGGTGAAAATAATAACAAAACATTTGAATATATGTATATATATTTGTGTGTGAGTAAGTATACCTATGCATATACATATATTTAAAGAAGATTCGGAACATTTTTCTTGTTTTGTATTTTTTTATAACATTAGTATGACCTCAGCAAAGGAATGACTTTGGTTTCAGTGCTTAAAAATTGGTCAGTTGTTACAGGTAGACTGCATGACTAAAATAAAAAATTCAGCTGATATTTGTCTTTAATCTCTTACTAGAAGGAAAGGAATTTAACATAATAGGAAATTCAAACAGTTCAGTAATGCAATATTTTGAGGTAATAAAATAGATTCAGAATTTCCTTCCTGCAATCTCTCTCAGACCACTCTTTCATATTAAGAATTTGTATTTTCTAAGTTATTATTATTATAATAGTATGATATTTACTAGAGGCATCATGTGTTTGAACATTAGTCATCACAGACGTTGATCATACATTCCCTTTACAAAAGCCATATGAGGCAGATGATATCCTCTTTTACCTTCCCCCAAAGATAAGAATTTCTGTGCAGAGAATGCAAAAGAACAGAAGTACTACGCATTTGTAACTGTAAGTATAGTCAACATATATCATTAGCATCTAAAAATGCTGCATTGCAAGGTAACGTGAAGTGTACCTTGCAGAAGAGACTCAGCTCTGAGCCCTCTTCATACCATCTTGGTACCACTTCCTGATGAGATGTCTGGTTCCAGTCCTACGTCGTTATTCAGCTCACCTCTTCCCTGTCGGAAAATAAATTTTCCTTCAGCAACGCGGGAAGGAGTGATCGACTCAATGTGAGTGATAAAGCAGCTTCAAACTTTACTTGGATAGCTCAGACATTTATACAGTTACAGTTAATTATGCCTACTAGTCACTTCATCATTGGCTAAGCTCTAAAAGTTACATTTACATGTTCACTCCTACTTGCGGTTACAGCGCTAAGCTAAAATCCTCCTTCTTCCAAACTTAGTTCTGCAAGGTTGTTTACAGCTGCTGCTCAAGGTCGGCTTGCCCTTGTTTTTCTCCCGCATCGGCATGATTCAGCATAGTTTCACGGCCTACTCTTGCTAACTACTACTCTTATGCTAACTTATGCTAACATGAGGATTGCTTGTACAACCAACTCCAGACTCATCTCCATGTCCCTTCTCATGCAGCCAGTCTGCAACACTTCCCCAACTCCTGCCCCATCTTCCCAAGACCTGCTGTGGATGCATTTTTCAGCTGTATTATTAAAAAATAGGCCCAGCCATCTCAATATGGGCATCAGCAATTTTTTTGCACAATGCCATTTCCTTTTCTTAGGAGGGGGGTATAAAAATAAATCCATTGCTATTTGTGCAGCAATCCTGGGTTATGCTAGTAAGTATCACAAAAGTGCCCGTGAAGAAATTAATTCTGTCTTCAGTGCTGATCTGCTATGTAATAAAAAAGGCTAGAAACATCACAGTGACTGTTGACAATGCAGAAGAATGATAGCTACAATTTCAGTGAGCCTCAGTTCTCCTAGATACTGAAGGACGCAGAGGGTATAGTTGGGGCAGAGGAAAGGAGAAAAACTGTAAGGTGGAGGACAGAAACTGGGCTGAGGAAAGTTGGAGGGTATGGAGTAACACGGTGGAAGGAGATAGGGTTGAGGTCTGCGGATGTGTTATATACAGTGTCATAGAATAATTAGCACAGAATAGGGGGGATTTAATATGGGATGCAAGTATCTTGCCTTATGCACGAGCAGTTCAATGCAATTCTGAAAGCTGCTGCTGCAATCTCCCAGTCAAACTGAGCCTAGAGTTTCTTTTCAAGGTATAAAAGAGTTTTTTATGGCTTGTAAGTACACAGCATGGGCTCAGGAGCTATCTTGAATCAATGCATCTAAAGGCTGCATGCAATGCTAGATTTGCAAGGGTTTATAAAGGGTAATAACAGTCCCTCCCCATGGATGACAACTAGCCTATATACTGAATAAATCAAGGGACTTTTGGGGACAAACCTGTAAAACCTCATAACTAAAAGCTATAATAAAAAGCTGCACCTGTTAAAGTTACATTAAATCTGTTATTTCCAAACTCTTGAATGTCTAACTTGGCATTCTAATTACTGTTTCCTATATGGTATTCATAAAAATTCACTGTGTTATTAGCTATAACAAAACAAACATGGTAATACATTTTGGTTTTCATAAAGGAGAATAAATTGCAAAATATCTGTCTATGGGATACATAAAATGCAAAGTTTAAATACATTGATTTTTCATGGTTTTATGAAAATGTTTGGTGGGAGTCAGGTATGAAGTGAGAAGGAGAACAATTTATTTTTCGACACAGAAAAATAAAATCAAGCATTTTCCTAACACAAGGCAATACGAACACTCCCTAAATTCCTAAAACTGGAAAGTAAGCATCCTGAACAAAAAAAAAAAAAAAAAAAAAAGGTTGTCTACATCTATAAATGAAAAAGAGGAAAGAAGAGTGAAATGAGATGTGACTGTGTCTGAGCACAGGGATTTTTAGGCAATACATTCATTTTCTATAGTTGTCAGAGAAGTAAATGTTCCAGAAATATGGGACTCGAAAAATTATTCATCATCTCTCCTGGTGAAACAAGACCTAGCTAGAGGATGAGATTGAGTGAAGTCATATTTTGATAGTCTGGGCAAGGTCATATTGCTTTGCAGTTTCAATGGCCAAGCTGGGCAGCTTATCATCTCTTTTGCCCAACATCTTAAGCACTTATTCAAATTTGTTTTAACTTCTCACTACAACTGACTGATATGTTAGTATAGAGATGAATTTTAGAAGCACCAAATTTCTGAACTGCATTGATTTATGTTTCCTTTTCCCTCAGGTTAATATAAAATCATATGTAACTGAAACAGGGCTGGCCAAACCTTCCGATAGGTTTGTGGCTTTTGTTGGTGGGACATGCTCATGAAATCCAAACATTTGCGAGAGTTACAATTCTAACAACTTTCTATCCTTACAATAATTGGAATAAGGCCATCTGACACGATCTGTACTCTCAAATTGAAATAGCTAGTTTCTTCTAAAAGCATTTTTGCAATTGTAATGCAATATTTAATTTTTTTTTTTAATTTAAGCATAAAATCAAAATGTAAAGGCAAAAATGAAACATACAGGTCATATTTAAAGAGAAGTGTATCTAGAAATTCCATTTTAATAAAAAATTTAAATGTCTTCACTCAATATTATTTTGTATTTTTTCCCCAAAATTATCATTTAGCACTAAGCCAGAGCTCCAACTTTCAATAACTTTTCAAGAATTTTATGCTACATTATAATCTTTTTTCATCAAACATAACCTGTATAGATAAAATTTCACCAATAAGTGAACAATAAATGCAAAAACCTGAGAGTTTACCTCATTTTGAAACTATGAAAACAAAATATTATTTACTTTCCAAAAGACAAATTCCTGTACCAAGTTTTCATTGTGGTATAGAGAGCTGCACCCTTACTGTCCCTTTTCGTAGCAGCCCTCTGGCAGCATTCTTTTTATCCTGCTGGTGGCTGCTGCTGCAGGGATAGTAGCTCTACTTGCTCCTTACCATAGCCTCCCTGGGGAAAAGCTGAGATCAGATGCACAGTATTTACATGCACTTGTTGCATTTATTAGTTATGCGAGGCAAGATCAGGACATGTAGCACCATATTTTAACTAGCTGTACAAATCCTCTTGCAACGACTGTTTTTTACAAATAAAATGAAACTGAACAAGTAGTTTTCTAAATTTTATTTTTTCAGTCTGAAAATTTCAACTGTGAACAAAATGTACTTCAGACTTTACAGCCATTATTGCTTAAATATGTTTCAGTTACTTATTAGTTTATTGAAGTACTGAATCTCCTGATTTAACTCAGGTAATTGTACTCAAGAGTAAAGCTGTTGAAGCATTCAAGTATGGATTTCTCCCATGAGCAAGGATTACAACATTCAACCTTTACAAATTAGCACATTTCTGGTCTCAGGTCTTTTCACTGTTGAAACATAAAGATAAATTCTTCTCAGAAAGAAGGAAATATACTTGCCTGAACAGAGCTATATTGTTTTAGCACGCATTTGATAGCTGTGAATAATATTAATTCTCACTTGCAACTCTAGTCACAGTGTATGCTTCATAAGGCCTGCTGTGGTATCAAAGGTGATTTAAATGGGATCACCCAGAAGCTGATAACCTCACGGGTGAGATTAGCTGCTGTTAAACCCACAACCCAAACTGCACTTTCTTTTTATGCTCTTAGAATGAAAATGGTTCATTTTATTTTTCCTGAATCAGAAATGGCAAAGGAAACATACTGCCATATTCTCTTCCTTTCACAAGGTTAAAGGATGTTTATGCAGATGCAAATAAAGACGTAATTATTGCAGCATTCACCCAGAAAACAGTGTATGGCATTGACTCAGAGAATTCCAAATGTTGATGCTAATGTGTATGCCTAAAACAGGCAGAGTAAATGTTATTTTGCATTAAAATTTTCCCAGAAAACAAAATAGGAACTTTATTTAAGTCAGGAAAGAACAACAGTGTAGGTCAGACATATGCAATCTGTCAGATCGAGTTCAACCTGCACATAGTCTATTTGCTGGTGTCTGAAGATAAAGGCAATGCAAATTCCTTGATGCATTCCAAAGACAGAATATAGACATTTCAAACCAATATCATGCACTAGAGAGCTGTTAATGCAACAAGCAAGTTTTATGTTCTAGAGCAGTATTTTCTGGTTATTTTTTCTTTAATTTCTGTAAAGCAAACTAATTATTATTCTTAATATATTATCTTTTAATAGCCACTCCCCCAGCTTTTCTCTATTGTGTCAGGCCTTAATGAACATGAAAAAATTAGATTTTTCTGAATACAAACTGGGTTATTTCTCATCTCAAGTACCTGGACTGCTCAGGAACTTCTAAATACATGTTAATAGAACCCTGCTCATTGGCCTGCATCCTGCCTGTTTCAAACTCATGTCCTCCTACATCTCAGTACAAAATGAAGGTAGAGGAAATCTTGAATTTAACAACGATAATGAAAGACTTCTTCATCTGACTTTGCTTTTTTAAGCTTCTGGACACTTAATAAAAATGGGATATGTAATTTGGAAGAGAAAAGTGTTGGTCATTAATGCCTACCACGACTGTCAGTTGTCGATTAATATGTTTATACTCCCACAGAAATAAATGAGGCCTATTGCTTTAGCTTTGCTTAGCAAAGACTGCTACAATTTTATTCTAGTTTGATATTTCCAGGTTTCAAAATTCTCATCCATCTGTGACAACATTTGTCTATATCTTTAAATTATAAGTGGAAAGAGAAAACAGTTTCCCATCCAGCTTATTCTCAAACTTTCATGAGTAATCACAAGAGGTTTGTCTCAGTATAAGGGGATGTTGAGCCAGAGTAACAGCTCCCATGCCAGTTCTCATCTTTCTGGCTGCACAGATGGAGTGAAAGGACTTCCCTGTGGGTTTTTGGCAGCTAACATAATCAGATCACATAACGGCTGCTCTAATTTTTTATAAAAGGCTGTTATCTCCTCCTAAATATAATCACATTTGGAATTCCTCTGATTATTTCTTAACAAATAATCAGTGGTTATAGTTTCCACCTTTTCAATGAAGTATATTGAATATTGTAGCAGCAAAGCAGGTAGCACTACCTCTAGTTATAACTACCTACTTTCTCCTACAAGATCTTATTCTCATGTATTTGGAGACAAAGAATCAGACAGACAGACAGGGCAACCAAAGTTGCTCTTTTTTCCCCTTGATTTAACAGCTGGGAAAAAAAAAAAAAAAAAGAGTGAAACCCCTGGATCTCACAGGTCCAGATCTGCAGCTGATGAAAGTCAACACTGCACTGTGTTCAAGAGGGGCTATGCTGATTTATGATGGCTGAGAAGTTGGCTTGGTTTGAAAAGCTGGATAATATGTCAGTCTGCTTTGGAAACTCTCCTTAAATGGCTGCTCGTGTAATCAACTCCCTTATTGTGTAGTCTCTTACTACCTGACAAACAATCGTTGCAGATAGACTTCACTTCAACACATCTCAAAAGGAAGGCATACACCCTTACTCCCAATGTGCCAAAGGAACAGAAGATATTTTTGAGTCTGAAAAGACAGACAAAACAAGCTGAATAAATGAAAGTACTTAAAAGTCTGTTAATTTTATATTTATTTTATTTCCATTAAATGAGTGGGAAGGTGCCTATATTGCTTTGACTTAATTTACAACTGTATTACTTCAGCTGCGTCTCAGTATACTTGCATTGACTTTACAGGAAATCTACATCACTGTAAAGGTAAACTAAAACATTCTTTGTTCAAATCCTCTGTTATCTGCCATCTCTATTTTTTACATGCCTACTGAATTTTTATACATATTATGAACTTTTGTTTTATTATGAACGTATAGAAGCAGACATAAACTGTGTGCCCTTCTGTCAGTCTGTACACCTGCTTGAGTATATATACGCTATCTGTGCACACATACTGCAATAGCTTCACGGTGAGCACTGCTTCTTATCAGATAATTGCTCAAGTGTAAACTGTTTCCCATGTCATATTTTAGCAGGTTGCTAAGGATATTTAACATTCTCTGAAGCTGCCTATTTTTGGTTCCACATTGTGAGCCTATAATGTAGCCTGGTTTTTTATACTTAATGCTTTGTATTGTGTGTTGCAAATAAGTATTTAATTTGCACTTCAGTTAACAGGCATTTATTGTACAGTAAGAATCAATTGACTGCTACAAGGACCTTTTTTATGATTTAATCCATTCACAAGAACATTCAGTTGCTATCATAATACCCTCAAAATTGCATCAATACATATAAAATTAATATATTATTAGCAATGAAATGTGGGTATCTAACTGACATGAAACAAGATATAAAGAGAAAATTAGCCAACAATTAGCATACTTTCCTAATGTCAAATAAGTATTTAAATTCATTTAGTCTTTCATTAATGAATTCAAATCAGATTTACTTTCTTGGTTTATAAGACAACCAAATTGCTAAAGAAGGCTTTTAGCTTTGCAGTGTGAGTAATGGAAGCATAGCTCTACCCACAATATTTATGCATCTCAATTTAGGAGCATTGCATTGCGGTTTATATTGACATCTGCTAAAACACACACACGAATAGCATACTACATTTGACTTCAAAAAGCTACAGGATTTCCATAAAACTGCTGTAAAGTGTAGTGAAATAGTTAAATAGTTAAATCACTGATAATGTTTATCCAGTCAGACACTGAACTTCACTGATGCTCTGCACTGTCAAAGGAAAAGCGGAGGAGAGCTACATAAGGTAGTGAAATGCAGGTGAGGGATGCTGAAAGTACAGCAAGCTTACCCCTCCGGCCTCCCCTAGTCGCCTGGCTTCAGTAGGTGTGATGCAAATTGAGATGATACGTGGTGATAGTCTGTGGCTGCTGAAGTAGAAAACTTTGAGACATGACAAAGCTTGAGAGAATACCGGAGAACACAGCATTAAGAAAATGGTGGAGTTATTTCTTTTACTTATGTCAATCAAACATTAGGATGAAGGTCCTAGGGTCAAGCTGCCCTTAACAAAATAGTTAGACTGAAGCTTAACAAAAGCACAAAAAGCAAATGAACAGGCATTCTCTGCTCAAAAATGTACATTTTCCACTTTGTCACACACAAAGCTTATTTTCCCGGAGTGAAAAATCCATTCCTGTGCCATCTCTTCACCTCAGCTTCTCTCAGGCAACAGCTCAAATGCAGAGGCTTCACCGACTGTCATAAAGGTCAGCATACATAAGCTATTTCCTTTGCCAATCTTGAGAACAAAATCCAAAATCAGTTTTTTTCAAATCAGCAAGCCCTATTTTATGGCCCAAGAAATGTGAGAGTGTTGCAGATGAAAACCAAATTTTTCAATCTACTGTCAGAAACCACCTGGCAAAACTTGCAGACTTAAAAGAACGTACGTCTCTCTTTGTAGTTCAGAAAGTCAGACACCGTCTCTACACCAGTATGAATTTCCAGCTAATTTAAGAGGCAGACTTAAAAACAGAGTACTGCAGCTGCTGAACCTTTAAGTTAAGGACTGAATGACAGTTGTAACGACTGCACCAAAAAGGTAGAATTTACCAGGGGCTGATAGAAAGGTTATGCTGATAATTGTGTCATATAATTGTCTTACACAGTTGATGTATAACAAGATAACCAATAAGCAATGACTTTGTTAGGCATACTTATTGCCACACAGTGGTACCAGCTTTAGCCATCCCCTGAACTGACGGGACAGGAGCCAGCTCATGCCTGGAAGCTGTTTAAGTACATTGGTGAGAATTGTACCCACCCTAGTTCCTGCCACTCAGCCTCAAAGCTGGCTCACCTCCTGTCAGCACAGCGAAAAGTGGCAAACAATGCACGCAGCCTCTCACCTTGTTGTTTGCCTGTTTTCCCAGGCTACGTTAATCATGTTACTCAACACTGCAGACGGCTAATTCTTTTTAATATATCATATTTCAGTTAGAGCTAGGCACAAAGAAATACCCTCCACTGTGTCCTCTTTGTTAACTGAAATGAAGGGTAGGAATAAAGCATTCTGTATATTGAAATTACATTAGAGGAGTTAAAGACTTTTGTACCACTCACAAGGAAATACATAGCTTAGGCTGTTTGTCGGGTGTCCAACACCTGATATAGCAGACACCTCACTGGAGGCTGTGACTCCCTGACACCATCATTGTTCCAATAACAAGTAATCATTCCAGATTTCAGCACTGACTTTGCCTTACTTGTAAATGCTTTCCAGTTCCAATACAAAGTTAAAATCTCTACTAGGTGTGGCAAAGAACTTGCTTCTCACCTGCTCATTGAGCTAGTACAGCCAGTTGTGCTCACTCTTCATGTGCCCAAGAAAGGCAAGATGGAAGACAAAGTTATCTTATGTTCAGATCACACCCCAGCACAGGCTTCGAATATAGCAAGGGCCGTATCATGGACCTGATGGAACTGATCTCCAAAAATTAGGAAGAATCTACATATAGCCTAAGAAATTTCCAAGTTAACTTTCATACCATTATCTAGCTCGATCAGAAAGCTAGTCTGAGACTCATAAATTGCTCTGACAAAACCAGGAGAGTTTGTTACCTCACTTCAGGTCTGTTTAAAGTTATTGAAAATAGGATTTATGTATGTCTTTAGTCACCAAATTCATATAAAGCTTTATGACAATGATTGTTAAAGTTCTTCAAAGTCAACTAAACCTTGCAAGAAGAGCTAAGCAAAAAGTTCTGTTAAAGCTGCAGGTGGCAATATTATCTAATTCACCCAGTCTTTACTTCAATAAGAAACTTTAAAGGCAGCTTTTGTTATTTCACAAGGTGTCTTAAAAGGTGTTTTAATAAACACTTTTCTGTTGTTGTGAATCTTTTCATCTGCTTTATATCTTCAAGACTTTATCAACCTTAACTTTTCTCAAAAATCTTCATTAAGTCTCACGTTGATTATTTCTAGCTTGGACCTCTCTTTCCCATTTAGTGTTTTTAATCCTTAGTCCCACAGAGACTAGCTTTGAGGATTTCTTTTTTTCCCTCATTTTGGGTCACACCAGGGCTACTCCTGTGAAATTCAATTAGAACCTTATAACAATTCTCTATAAATTTCATCACTTCAAAAAACAAACAGTAAGACCTTGAAAGAAGCACTCTGCGACTGCCAGAAGGGGTTTATTAGCACTTTGTCAGACAAGTGTATTTGTTTTGGGCAGATCAATCAAATCTACTTCAAATGACAAGTCCTTGAGTTCCAAATAGTGTGGACCTAATATTCAGATTTTATTTA
>VXBO01013583.1:10446-35359 GCA_013400135.1 Rhinoptilus africanus
AAAAAAAAAAGCTGGCACTCCATTTTAGCATGAAAGACTATAGAATGAGCTGGCTCTTAACTGCAGAATTATTGTTTCAGAACATTTACTTTTACCTTCAACTTTAGGTAAAGACCTGTTCTCAGAACATTTGTTTTGTCACCTTGATCTGGGCCACCAGAATAGCCATTAAGGCTTGGCAAATTATTACTTTTCCTTTTTCAAGCCATCATTTCCCAAGGATGTCTTTTCAACTTCCAGAAACTGCTGACTGATTTGACAAATTTAAGGCGTGTCTGCATTAGGACATGCAATAGAATAGTTATAGCAATGTCACTCAAGATTAAATCAGCAACTGAATCCCACACTACAACTGCACAGAAAACCTACACTGGGAGATTGTAGTGTTGCTATTAACTACACTGGTGGAAATTTCACCTGTACAGGTATACTGTTATACGGTAGATCACCTCAAGATTTTTTTTCTTGACATTCAAACTGTCCAAGATAGAAAAGAGGTGATCTGAGTGAAAGACTTTTAAGAAAGGATGAACAGTCTAAATTAGTTGTGAGAAAAACCGAGCAAAGTTGCAGTGAAAAATGTAGTCTTTTCACCAGTAAATGTCAAAACAAAAAGAGGTAAATATGGTGATTTTACCATTTGGGCTAAATCTTTCTCCTAACTTCTGACATATTTTGGGTAATTATATTTTTGTCAGATGAATCATAATTCATGAAAAATTTTAGGAAACAATATCATATTGCCTTGATAGTTTTAAAGGCACTTATTTGGGATATGATAGAATTTTTCCTACACATTAGAGCAGAGTTGCCTCTGAGTTGGCCAGACACACAACTATTCTGCAGAATGACTTACATCTTGTCACTTTTCTACCTTATGTATACTATTAAACACTCCAGAGGAAGAGAATCTCAACCCAGTGATATTCTGCTAAAATAAAGACCTGAACTATGTACAAAAAAAGAAAAATTCCAATAGGAGTAACAGACTGTATATGTAAATGATTTAGGCAACCACTCATTCTGTGGGACACACAATCAAAAATTTTACCTGTTCCAAATAAAAGAAAAGAAAGAGAATTTAGTTTATCAACATCTAATCATAGATTTTTTAATATCTATGCACAGCATAGCTGAGCATAAAAAATACAGCATTGTATTTTCAGCATAGAAAATACCTTTTGGGCCTGAACACCTCCTAAGTAAAAATTGCTTTGAAACTGTTAGGTTAATACACTGAAAGTACTCGCACACAATCACTTTCAGTAAATTGTCATTTAAAACTGGGAATCACTGTCAGAAAATCCCAAAGTAATTGTATCTTCTGAACTGTTTTACACCAGTGTAATTCTATCAGTTCCCATTTTTTTCCTCTGGGTTGTGTTAGAAGTCAGCTGAAACCAAGCTGCACTCTGATAACGAGTCAATTTGAGCATTGTAGTCACCATTCATGAGTTCTGAGTCCAAGTAAATGTTTTATGGTTGGATAGCAGTCCATATAGAGGTAGAGAGAGGATAATTATCCACCATTGACACCCAACATATAGTATTCCCAGGAATATTCTAAGAAACTGCCTTTTCCGATCAAGTATGTTTTACCAGGCCCAACCATTCAAGCACCCAGTGCTCACTAAAATCAATAGGAGTTTATAGCCCATGCTGCTTAAAAACTCAGGATCTTGGTGCTCTGGATTGTTTTCTGTGATTATGTGCCCAAAAGAAGAGCAAGCCAGTAGCAGAGAATGATTAAACTCAAAATTGTGTCTCCTGGGGCCAGTATTCTAATCATTCATCTACATACTTTCACCTTAAAATTGTCAAATTCCTTGTTGCATGGAAATTTGTAAAGAAATCTGTCGACACAGTTGCTACATAAAATATCTACAATTATTCTAGAGAGCTCTATTTAAAGAAAATAGTATTAATCTTTACTGAATAGGGCACTAGAATCCTACTGTTCACACATCTCTGCTTCAGTATTTGTCTTTTGTTTCTGTAGAAGTACATCGGATTTTTTTTATTAAATGCTTTTGTTTGCATTTTTATTATTGATTACATTAAATTTGTACTAATTTCCTAAGTACAGTGTATACAGTAAGAATTGTTTACGCAGTCACTGTTCAGATTATCATTACTTTCCTTCTCACCTTAATGTCATCATAAACAACACAGCTTACTTGCTAACCTGATGTTGATTTAATGACTTGACTTGCTTATGACAATAATGCCTCTTGTCTTCCAAGCTGATTAATGTATTTGTTTTAAGAATAACTGAGATCTCAAGTGACTGTGCAAGCAAACTAGAACCACCACAAAAAGTTTTGTGGTAAAAGATGATTACAGGAGTTTGAATGCCAAATTAATGAACAATCTAAACATTTTATTTTGCTCCCAAATTATAAATAGTTTCCTCAAATAAAGCACCTGAGAATTAACATTCCTTAGCTATTGTTTTTTAATTTATCCATTTATAGGACTTCAACTGGAAATTTGTAAAATAATCCCAAATCTCTGATGCCATTGCCAAAATATGCATTGAAATCTTGTCAGTTCAATAAAATCGCTTTCTGAGGCCAGTGACCTCAATGGAAAAATCATTCTGACTTTTTATCAAAATAGCCAAACTGACTGTCATCCTGGAGTGAGTTTGCCAGGCATAGCTATCATAACTGCCCTCTATTCAGCCCTGATACCCACCTCTCCACTTTAATTAACTTACAGATATGGTAATCTTTTTAACATCTCCCAGTACCCCAGCACGAATTCAGATCTCTCCAACAGATAACTTTATGGTATAATAGAAACATTCATTAGTCAAGAAACTAAAATGGAGTTGTACAGACAGCACTCTATCCATTCTTAGGGTGCATATATTTATGACACAATCGGACCAAATGTGAATGCTTTGTTTCCAGAAGTAACTTTTTAAGATTCAGCCACCTCATGCCAATTCTTAAGTGCACCTCTACATTATCAGTTGTACATGCTTAATGAGTCCAGGGGAAATGCTAACAGTGACAAAGAGACTCCCATGCTTAAAATTAAGAGAATGCGTAAAACTAGATGTTATTGATGAAAGAGGCATGGTCAAATACAAGAAAAATATAACCCATGCTATATAGCTTTTATTTCTCTATGTGCACATATGTGGAACTTCATTGTAAGCACACGTTTCTAATTTCTCTGTGCTAGATACTGAGATGAGAGCTCTTCTTCTTAGTATTCTCCTTATTTCCTTATCATTGTATATTAAAAAGTGCTTGTCTTGCAAATAGGATCATAGACTGCTAAAATATAATTTTTTTATTGTAACTAATTAGGTCTATTACATCATATAATGCTCACCACCAAAAGTTCACTTCTCCCACTGGGAGGCAATTTTGTCTTGATATTAATTTGGCCTACAACAAATAACATTATGGTGACTGTTTTACATCCTTTCACAGTAGGGAAAAACAATAAAAACATTTGAACACTTGAGATACAGGGCCAAATATTGTCCAAAGTTGGTCAGATGTTATTTCCACACTAGTTTGTTCCATCTTGGCTAGCACTAGAGGCCGGCATACAGAGGAAATTAAGCCTATCTCCAGTCACCAACTGTGTGGCACCATCTTAGCCAAAGTTGTTTTTTTAAAAAAAGTTAATGGCCTGAAAGACAGAAAACAAGCAAAAAGGGTATAAAATGATTGTAGAGCAATTAACAATGAGCATATAGTATTATAGTATTGACTGTCATTGATTCTTGGTCAGGATTTCCTGGCTTGCCTTCCTATTCAGTGATCATTATGTCAACGATGCTACACTGTCATAAGGGGGGATTTGAATGATGAGAATATAAGGAAAAGGACAATACAAGAAATAGAAAAAATACAGACATTTAAAGAAGTTAAATACAGAGAAAAATGTTTCTATGATCTTGTGGAGTTATTTGTTTAGAATTCTTGTGAGCAAGTCTGAGCCATCTGTATTCATATAATCCAAATTACAAGAGAAGTCAGGGAAACAGATGACTGAAACATTTTAATGCAGGTCTACTTCCTATAAGACATGCAAATCACATTCTGATTCCATAAAAATCTTCTCTCCCTGAGCCTTCAGTCTGCCATTATTAAAAACAATACACACAGAAAAAAAAAAAAAAAGAGCACAGTGTTTCTTGAGGTTCCCTTCAGATCTGTATAAAAAGGGCAAAACTATTTATTCTACAGAGAAAAATAGCGGAACTGGGTGTTCTGGGTTACTGAATCTGCAAATAAATCCTTTGCAACGGAAGGCAACACAGCAAAAAATATAGTCAAGATTCCAAAAGCAAGTATTATACATAATACATGTATATTTTAGGTGATGAATTCTATTTCTGGATTATGTGATATGGTAGATTTTAGAGCTTTAGACCTAAATCTTATCGCTACTGAATGACTAGAGTCCTTTCTTGGCAACAGAACTAATGTAGCTGAATTAGTCTACCTGAAAAAATTACTCCCTTTGCTGTTATAGGTGCAGTGTATTAAGACCTAAGTACGTACAGAGAACTTGCAATGTTTGAACGACAAAAATGAGCATTCCTAGTTACTTCAAACAAGTGAAAGTGAAAAGATTTGTCATACTATCTCTAACATATACAATTAATACAGAATATAGAAAGCCTAATCTAATTTTGAATTCTGGAGCTGCTGTGGTGAGTTGGTCCCGGATAGCAGCCAAGCACCTGCCCAGCTGTTCACTCACTCCCCTCCCCGAGAGGGGCAGGGAAGAAAATAAGAATAACAAAAGAGAAAACTCATGGCTTGAAAAAAGGCAGGCATATTACTCACCGCGTACCATCACGGGCAAACCAGACTTGGAGTATTTATCTTAATTTAAAATATTTAATTCTTGATTTTGGTATTTGGAAACAAAGACAACAAACATTTAAACACTTAGAGAAAGCACCTTGTCTCCTCCTTTCCCAGGCTCAGCTTCACCACAGACACCTTTGCTCCTCCCCACTTGCTCGTCTCCACCATGTTATTGGAGCAGGAAACACTCAGTCCCTTTGGTGGGGTGACAAGCATTGCAGGAGGTTAGGGTGAGGGTATAGTGGTTTGTTTCAGCCTCTCCTTGTTTCTCACTCTTTTCTTCAAGCCACAGTCCCTTCAGGGAAGCAGCTGCTTCTGCATCAGTTACCCACAGACGACAGTCCTTTCTGGGATGTACCTCTGCCGGCATGGAGCACCTCCTACTGCTCTGTCCTTGCTGCTCCTTTTTTCCCCCCTCTACTGATGGAGGCAGCAGGGACTGATGAGCAGCTGTGCAAGTAGTCAGTTGGCACAGTTTACACAGACTGTAAAGATCATGTAACAAAGCACTGATGCTCAATATTCTATTTTACAATTGATTTTACAATTGATGCTCAATATTCTATTTTACAATTCATAACTTTTGCCAATACAAACTGAATAACTTCTTACAGGTCAAGCTACAGATTCAGTTTTCTGAGCAGAAATGGCCCTGACTCTCTACTCCAGATTTAAATCTGAGATGAGGGGAGGGAGGCAATCTAGGGGAAAGAAGGAACACGCCAAATTCAGAGTTTCTTCAGGATCTATTCATAGTTCTAACTTCTCTGACAGCAGATTGCATCGACTAGAATACCACTGACATATTTTCTCCCCACTGGATATGAGACTACCTCATGGCAAAAGAATCGGCATCTTCCTCAACTATAAGTGCTGCAAAGGCAATGCCACAGCAATTACAAGAAAGTTGCACTCTGGCATCACACAACCACCTCTGATTGCAAAGTACGCAGGCCAAAGTACAGTGGTGAGAGTTATGTTAACATACCCATCTCTTCCAGGAAGGTACATCAAAGATCCCTCCCACCAAATATCTCCACACAAAATGATAGAAGACCTCCACATAGAAGCTCTTCAACCATTCTGTAACCCCTGAAAGGAAGGCACTAGAACTGGCTCTGACAGTCAGGTTCTGTATGTGCCCATTGCTCTGTTAATCCCACTCTGTTATCACTATGGCAAATAAATCTCCCTGAATTCAGAAAACATCAGACATTGCTTCTCAGAAATAAAGAATTCATAAACTTTCCTTCATGTATCTCAAGCATGTTATATTGATGGCATTCTAAAGATTTATTCAGATGATGGCACATCAACCCAAATATGCTTGGCATTTTTTTCAGAAAAATGCCCAAAATAATGTCATAGCTCTGAACTCCAGGGTTGGCCCAATTCAGATTGAAAGCAGAATGACAGCAAAATGAGATGAATACAAAAGCCACCTGCATAACAAGAGCACAAATCCTTATGGAATTTTTTGTTACTTGCCAAATCTTACTCCTCCTTAAACACAACAGAATAACCTTGTGTATTTAATTGCATGGAAATGTATATATACACCTCACAATTTTTAGGCAACTGGTTGAATACATTTTTATATTGTATTAAAATACAGGAATAAACTAGAATGTGCTTGTGCATATTGCAGCGGGTGTAAGTCATAGCCCTGACTTGAGAGTCTGAAAGGAAGTGATGACTGCAGAGGAAGTATCAGGAAGAATTCTGGCCAAATATACAATTCTTGAAGCTTTGAACAGCATGGGCTGCAAGTAGCATTTTTCTACCCCATTTTTGCTTCCCCTTTTGTGGCTATGATTTTTCTTTGGGGTAGGCATTTCTAATGCTTACATCAGGCAGTGACTTCAGTCCACAGACACGATGACTGAGTCTTGCCTAAGTTATGCCTGGATATGGAAATGTTCTCTCTTTTGTACATGTATGCTGGTTAATCTTTAACTATTTTAAAATGCACTCAGAAAACTGCATGGTTTCATCTCATCCATAGCTACAATTTATGCAAAGTGTCTGGCTTAATACAGCTGGAATTATATTTCAAGCATATCCCCTGTTTATTCAATCTCTAAAATTTGTACTTGGGAAATATGTATTTTCCTACACAAAATAGTACTACAAAACACTTTCACTACAACTTAGTCACAGATGTACTTCTATATGGTGCATCCCAGTGCTATGTGACCATTGACTCTCCACACAGAACCTCAGTTCCTTTCACAGAGACTTATAACCATACAAATGGTCACAAGCTTGAGGAAAAGCTAGGATAGCTTTTCTCCATGTGTGAGGATGGAAAAAAGGAAACACACATGGATTTCACCCCAACATGTTGGATTTCACCACCACGATGTTTTGGACCTTATGCTAATGTGTTGTCTTCCTTTCTTTCACATTTTTAGGTTAATATTAAAGTCTTCACTCCTAAATTAGAATAGCATGATTCTGTGTGCATTGGATTGTTTCTGTGTGCATTGGATTGTTTCTTCCCATTCCCATTAAATAAACCAATATTAAACAATCACCATCAAAATTTACAGCAGACACACAGTTCACAGCACAGGAGAAGCTGGATGCAGACTTCTGAATTTGTAGCAGATTTCAGTTAGTCTTTTGGTACAGCACCATAAACTCTGCTAATTGCCCACTGATTCCAATCACCTGCTGAATGGAAACTTCACAAGGCCTCCTTACCGTTAGTGCCGTGACATTTATCCCTTGAAATCACAGAAGATGCTTTCAAGTTTAGATCCATTTCTTTTTAAAGTGAGAAAATATTAAAAGCAGTCAATATTAAATTCAGTAGATGAGCACAAAAAGTATTACATCACAGCATAAAATCTTTGAACCAATGAAAACAGAATTAATGATTCTTCAGGTAGACCTCCTACAATTGCTGATAAATGGAAACCAAGCTTCTTGTGTAATTAGTCTAGTACTCATTATTTATCTTGTCCTAGTTGAAGGAACCACTCCATCCGCCGCTGGGGTGAAGCCATTCTTGGAGCAGAATACAGTGGTCATTATAAGTTCAATAGAATAGTACAGCAGCCTTTCAAGGGGAGATTACCTCGTTGAAAGTACATGATTAAATAGCCTACAATGCAGCTGTACAAGCTGGAATCTGTCCAGGACAATAATAACTCACATACTTTTCTTGCAAAGAGTGCCCTGGGATCTTTAATGACTCAAAGGGGCCTTCTCCTTGGTTCTATCTCTCAAAAGCCCTTCAGGTCTTCTTTTAGAATCCTGAACCCTACACATCCCACTGCAGTGAAGAGGAAAATGAACAGGGCAAAATGTCAATAGTATGTATTGTTTAGTATAAAGAATCCCCAAAAGCTCAGGAAACATGTCTTTTTAATGAGAAACAACAGTTTGTGGCCAGCTGTTCCACATCGTTATGAACACGTTAGCTCCAGCGAGATGTACAAATGGGGACTATAAACACAGTACATTGAAAATAAGGCCTGCATGGATAATCATACCTATTAATATAAATGGCACAGAGAAGTGGCAGACTGAGCTCATATACTGACAATTTAGAGCAAAACACACTATTTTTGTTCAACATCTCAATAAGAAATTAGATGTAACATGGGTACAACAACAAGTGGGCCCCCCTAATGTGTTTATTAAAATACGAATTGAAATTGTGAGTGGAAACATGGTACCGCATATGAATGTGACAGACACTTTTTTGAGTTCTTTTACACCATTAAACTGTACACGCAGTTGGATCTTATTTGGAATTATTTTCAAAACACAGCATAAGTGAGGATTTATGCAGCTTTTCTGAAGGCTACCCTGAAAAACATACAAATGCAGGCAAAAATCTAAGTTTATCACAACCCACAGAATATTTTCTTCCTTAATGATAACAGGGGGTTAGCCAGCGATGATGGAGTTCCAGCAGATATTTCAACATTTTCTATCCTGATTAAAGAATATCTACTGACAAAATACCCTGTCTACCATTAAATCCTTAGAATTTAACTGGCAACAAAACAAATGGAGAAAAAATCAAGATCCTTATCCACGAGTTTTCCATAGCAATTTGCTCTGCTGGGTTTCTTTTTATTTTAAATATGTCCATAATAAACTGGGGGGGGGGGAGGAAAGCAGATCAAATTCAGTCTAAGCTATTTTTCCATAGAGGTGCATTAATGCAAATTAGACAGAGTGACTTTTCCCAGTTATAATTGGGCTGAAATGAGGTGGAAGGAACAGAAAGACAATTAACTTTAGTGGTTTTTCTTTCTTTTTTATTTCTTCTTTTCTTTTTTTTATCTCCAGCAGTTCGGAGTAGGTTTAGTGCCCAATGGTAGTCAGCTGTCAGTGCTGCCAGGCAAAATTATTCTGAGACCTTCAAGGAGCTTTGTTTATCACATTTTTCAATTAACCTCTGCATTTTAACTTCGTCATAATGCCTGTGCCAATTCACACCAAAGAACAAACAAAAATCCCCATTTCCTGTCCTTATTTCTTTGCTTCATAAAATCAAGGGGCTTGGGGTTTTTTTTCCTTTTCACTCTCTTATTTAATACAGGGAGGAAAAGGACGTAAATTTTAGATTACAGGAGATCACCACAAAGGGCAAAGGGTTTAATATAAATTACACTTCTACATTAACCTTTCTTTCTTTTCTCTCCTTTTCTGCTTATGAAGTAAGGAAAATGTTTTCCATCCAGAAAGCATATTTTATAAGTTTTAAAGTTTGATATGAGAAACTTGAAGTAGATACTTGAGGTTTAACACTAAACTAAACTTAAGTTTTAGGAATGCAGTCACGAGAAAATAATAATTTTCTAACTTTAAACCCCTTTGCAAGGTGAGAGAAGCTTCAGATGCCTAAGAATTCCAGCACTAGATTAATAGCAGCCATAATGTTAAGCAACATTAGCTAAGCAAGCTTAGCTATAAGGTATTACTGAAATATCACAGCTACAACTCAAATATATTTAACTACATGGAATAATCATCCTCTTTTCTACTGTGCCCCCTTTTTTACCTCTTCTCCTCAAGCTCGTGCTAACCATCCGGATCTAGAACAGAAAGGAATGTAACTGTGTACACGAATTTGAGCAGTTTACTTTGCACATGTGATACCAAGTCTACACATGTTCTGTCCAAACTGGGATTACTGGGCACCTAGCCTTCAAACAGAATAGGCATGTATGTAGCAAATTCACAGGTACTTTAACACACCTGTTAAATACTGCTAGTTGCATGGGACAGGGCTCACGTCATCAAACATTCGATGCCTGGCTGCTTCCGTGGAAGCTGGTCCCCCTTGGCTGCCTTTCAAGTCAGTGGAGAGTAATGGGCACTTTCAAGGTCTGATTCGTTTCACTTCTCTAAGACAGCTGCTTTAGGATGAGACAAATTGTACCTTAGACTCTACTCACTGTATTGACTACATATCCACTATGAATGGAGCCCAGGGCACAAACACTACACTTGATGAATCCCATCCTTTCTGGTTTTCCCATCACCTGCTCCAGGTACGTCAACTAACAGATCACTGACTAAATTCAGGAAGTTAGTCATTATTAAGCATGCAATAAGACTGACAGGCAATAAACAAATTTTAGAGAAAGAAAACTGAGATGAGAATTTGGAGTGGGATTTGGGGGACTGCACTGAACTTCAGTACACTAATTTTTTTAATGACTACTAACAACTCCCTGCTGAGTGTTGACAGACAAATAAATTTTTAATTCTCAATTCCTTTTTTTTTTTTTTCAAGACACAGGGATGCAAGTTCTCAGCTATTCACTAATAATAAATCATTTTAAAAGCTGTGGGTTTTTCACTGCATGGTCAGGCACATGACAAATTGTGAAGCAGGAGATAAGCATGAATGATACTGAGGAAGACTTGTCTAGTGTTTGATCTGGGAAACAGCTGCATGGAATCTGAGGAAATTTGAAATAAGCCTATATCAAACTGACCATGGGGGTTTTTGGACTTGTATTAGACTAATCAATTCAAGTATATTTATATGGTCCCAAAGCCAGGATAGAACTTGCCTTGCTATACAGTCCTTAGAGGACATGGCAAATACTAGGATCTGGACAACAAGACATTCAGGTCTGGACTCAGAATTACAACAGTGTAAAGAAGATCAGGATAAGACACATATTTTAGGCCATGTTACTATGCAGTGTAGGTGTGTGTACACCTCACTAGGCAGGATAGCTGGCTGAGAGTCAAGGCTTATTAGTTTGGTTGCAGTTCTATATTAGAGCAAGTATCTCATTTTGAACATCCAAATATCTCTGAATCCCTCTATGTAACAGCTCTGCTTGAACTCCACTATGTAGCATGTTTACAAACTTTTTATACACTCAGCATCTGGATAAAGCTAGATGTCCATCACTTTCCAAGAACCGCAGCTGTGAAACATCTCCTGAGATTATGAGATGAAATCAGGTCAGTCCTTGCAAGAGAGAAGAAAAAGTAAATAGCATGACTGCCCCCTTTTCTTGCCTCCTTTATTTACTCAATAAATAGCCTGAAGTTAGAGCAGTCTTTATGGATTTGGGAGATCCAGGTTTAAACCACTTTTTGTCTTAGGTGACTAGAAATCATATGCCTTGCCTACCTTCACAAGTTTTCCCTAACCACAGGACTATGGAATATTTTGAGGTGACAACTCTGTTTCTCTCCTGTGAAAACTTTTATTAGTAGTATAGGTTTATTACCAATATATTCCTTGTCACAGAATAGGCTGCAAATGTTTGTATAACCTGATCATTAAAATATTGTCCTGCTCCCAGAGCAGAGGTAAATCTCAGAACCAGCTCCATATTTTAGATAAGAAGATAGATTCCACCAAACAGCAATTCAGGTCAGAAAGGAGCATTGACATACTGCATATCTTGAGTAACTAAATTCCTTGTAGTAAGCATACGAGTATAGTTCCATTAAAACTTCAGTCCTCAAAAATAGATGCAAAGGTAAAACTAGAAACTTTTATGTAAAGTAGTGTTCGTTCAACCTCACAGATAAATGCACAAGGCCTCCATCCTACAGACTGCAAGTTCAGGTTGCATTAGAGCTTGCATTAAAAGCTTTAGAAGCAATTTGAAAAGTATAATCTTCACAGGGTACACATTAAGTAAGTGTTTCTGTACAAGAATTGACTGAAAGGCAGATTTCTCCTGGCACCATTTCTATTCATATTTTCCTTTAATATAGTAAGTCCAAAGTTCTTGAAAATTCTGGTAGGACAAAGCGGTCAGCTAGCGGTAAGAGATCTATAAATCTTTACTTTGTAGATTGTATCAACTTGAATGGAAGAAAAAGGACCACAGCTAGCAGATCTAACAAGAAAGCTACTACCTGTGGACTGGTGATCAAACAGGAGGAAAAAAACAGAGAGAGGACAAAGGAAAATTCTCATACGCAACAAGAAATTTACATCAAAGTTGAGAAACTTGAATGAGTGGATTCATTCAGGTATCTCAGAATTACCATCACAAAGGAGAGAAACTCTGAAGCAGAAATCAAAAGTAGAATTGCTTTTGTGATAGCAGCGCTTGTAAAATTCAACAGACCCTGACAAGACAAGAATATCTCAAGTGCATCAAAGGTAAAACTCAGAATAATTGAGTATGCCATAGGCCTGACCATACATGAAACAGACTCTCATGGTATGGATCAAATGACACATTCAGGCCTCTACATTCAAATGTTTACAAGTAAATATATGAATAACATACACTATATAGGACTAACAACTCTATTAGAATGAATATTTCTGTAATAATTGCGTCCTATGAGTCTGTGCGAGCAATTGCAAAACAAGACTGCTGCAACGGCTTGGTCACGTGAGGAGAGCAACAGGCCTTGCAAATACAACACATGAGGTGAAAGTCAAAAAGTAGAGGACAAAAGACTCCCAACACCCATAAGAAGAGAAGCTGGCACAAAAATCACGCATTTGGACAAGGAAATTGGAGGCAATCAGACAGTTTCTCCAAGCTAATAAAAACTACTTCAAGGCCTAATCAGTACTCGAAAATAAAATTTAACTATGATCACACTAGTAATGAAAATTGACTCTATTTTTTTCTACTGGGCTGAAAGGAGCAGCTGTATGTGCAAATTCCTCTAACTTTAAGACTTTGATACACAGATCTATCATACTCTACACAGACTGTACACTCTGGATGCCTCCATTGATACTCTGTTGTGTGGAAGTGTTAAATACTGTCCAGAATTGTGTTTAACATGTCATCAGTCATGGTTTTTAATGTCACACTGTAAGGTGGTATTGCTCCAGCATCATTTATTGCTTAAACACATTTGTTATAAAACTATACACTTATATATGAATTTAAAAGTACATTACAGCTTAACTGTTGGTACACATAAATACATATTTCTTCCATAAATGTTAGGGACTGGGAGACAACCAGTTTGCCCTTGAGTTTGAACAAAACAGGACCTTGTACATGTCCTCAGTTTACTGCAAGCACTTTCCTAAGTCATTGAGGTTTGCTTCTCCTTTTTCAGTTTCTGTAGCAGTTACACTACAGTATAGAATGGCTCACAGATTCAAATGTGAGCTGGGCAGTCATCTGTCCCAACAGAGGCTGAACGCTCCTTTGAAAAATTACGCTCTTAAAAATAGGATTTGTTTGTGTATTTTCTACTAATGGTTTTAATAGACATATTTACTGCAAAAAATTCAAGTGCAAATACAGAAGGTAATAGATAGCACTTAAAAGTCAGTTAGCAAAAGCCAAGCTTTGCAGCTCCTAGTGCCAGTATTCTTGTTGATTTCCTTCATAAATTTACAGCTAGATGCTGCTGAGTATCCTAAGCACAAAAACACCTAATGCTGAATCATATATGTTGTTTAGGACACAGAGCGGGCCATAAATGAAACATAAGAAGCCAGTGGAAGAAATTTTTTTCTGAACAAGATACATATTCCACAATACCAATCACAGAAGTAGGCATAGGAGTGTTTCACACCAGTTAAATTAAACTCCTCAGAGTAAGATTTTGCCTTAAGTTAAGAAGATTTCATGAATCTGACCAGAAAGTCTTAACAGAAACCATATTTATGCCTTCAGGGTAGAATGTCCAAAGTTTACCAGAGATAAAGACCTAGCCTATAATTGGTAATATGAGTTTGGAAGTAGTGACAGAAAAGGAACTGAACATATTTTTGTCAATACTACATTTTGACAGTCGTCTTGGCTTTGAAGAAAAAGAAGGAACAAAAACTTCATGGATGGTAGGAAATATGTTTAGGTTTTTAAAAAGCTTAAATTAAATATTTAAGGCATTCATCGAGTGTAAATACTATATAAATAATATATTTATATAAATATAATACTAATTCTATAAAGTATACAATTACAATTGGTTTATAACCATAATTAAAAGTGTACTATTTGGATATAAATACTTATCATGGCTTTTAGGGTTTTTTTAATATGACTTGATAAAGATAGGATGCTAGCACTTCAGGAATCTATTGCAAAATCTCTGTAAATAAGAAGATAACCAGTTTTGCATGACTCAGATCCAGTATTAAATGTGCAGTGAATAAAGGGACTAAATTCTGTGCTGCACAGATGTAGCTTTAATTATGTCAAATGAAAGCTTCTTACCTGGCCCTAAATTCTTAATTCTACACAAGTTTATGGATGACTGCAACAAAAGGTTGAACATAACTCTGATGATTTCTCTATGTTGATTTTAGTGCACAAATTAAATCCTATATAAAGGAATAATTCCACTCAAATCAATAGAATTAAACAATATAATCCAACTGGGAATCTATCCATTGGTGTTCCTAAAGTTACTTTATCTTGCTTTAGTTAAATAGCATGCAATCCCTTTTTCCTTTTTAATATTAGTGTAACATTATCATTCTGTTGCAAATCATATAAATTCAAAATGTTAGTTTTACAAAATTCTGTATCTGTAGGAGTAAGTTGCTAGATTTTTTATTATTATTTTAAGTTTGTGCATTTAATATGAACACAGATTAGTATGTGTGTATTTTCTAAAACATGTTTGTGCATCCATCTGGTAGTCTACCGAGCTATCTTCCTCTATACTAGATGAAGCTCCACAGGGCTCTCAGGAACAATACTGCATGGCAGCAAGCTACAACCACCATTACAATTCATCCAGCATACACCTTCTCCCCACCTTTCAGAGAGGAGTCTGGCAGGTTCTATGCATTGGTTTGGTTACATGAGGCAGCCTATGGGTCCTCATCCTACTGGGCCTTCAGGCACAAGATGGGGAATGGAATGCGCTTTATATATGTACATTTACAGTGGAGTGGCTGATCTGGGTGGGTACAGTAAATCCAGCAATGCCAGTAGGCAGCGGACCTGATACATCTGAGCAGATGAGCTGTAATGTATATTCATCATGATGAGATGGAAGAGGTAGCATTGCATTTGGGTTGCACTGCAGGTCAGACACCATTCAGACACTATTTAACATATTTTGGTATTTTTGAACCATAGAGGAGAAATCCAGTCTGTTCTCACCAATTCCTTCTGGGTTTTACCATGTTACTGAGAGCAGTGTTTGGCAAAGTGACTAAAACTTGTCTCAACAGTGAGAATAGTTTCCCAGACTGCTCCTATTCTGCCTGAATTTCTAGAGTAATCTGAGTCTGCATAAAACATTAAAAGAACAACTCCATCTGACAACATTTCTCACATAAATAGCTTGGTTAAGTTATTTATGGCCTCACAGAATCCTGTCACAGGTAATGCCAGTGATTAGCTAAGATGATCCCTTGATACTCTAGCAACAGGTCTGACTGCCTAATAGGAAAGTGTTTACACCTATATGTCATGGACATTGATTCTGTCACTTCAGAATAAGCTTTCACAGCTTCAAAGTATTCCCCATTGTCAGAGCACTGCCACTTTCTCCAAAAAATTGACTCTCTCATGATTTACTCCTCTCAACAATGATCAGTCCCTTTGGGCCCGACCTGGACTGACATGTGTATCTGAACATTTAAGACCATGTTGTGGAGAAATAAAGAAATGGATGTACACGCTTCAAAGTTCCTTTTAGCATTCAACAGGAATCCCGTGCTGGGCAGTTAAAAATCTCTGCAAAATAGAGCTTCCAAAGCTCCCAGCATTAAGCTCTTACAATGCATTTTCTCATACCCAGGCCGCAAACAATCTACCTCCAGTCTACGATGGGAGAAGCTCACAGCACTGTAGCCATCAATGCATAGAAAACCTGGAAAGGAAAATACAGCTTTAAATACACAAGGAAATAAGTCATGCAAAACAAAGACTACATTCCCCATTGTTTGCCACTGTCACCTGTATACAACTCTAAAGCCAAGGGATTTTCATGTAAAATGTTAATGAATTTCCTAGGAACCTAGCTTCAACAAAGCTGAAAAGCATCTGTTCAGTTTCAGTGAGACCTGAACACACTGGGTACCCTCCGGAGAACTCATCACTCCTGATACATCTTTGGTATAGCTAAAAGAGAAGAAAAGCAAACCTGAGGCATCAGCTAGACTAGTAAATATTTTTACACACCTAAGCTATTTTAAAGTCCCAAATATTTGCTGAGTTATGGAAAAGACAATCTGTTAGTCTGACCTGCACTGAACCGAACATTTTCAGAGCTCATTGATGTAAACATTCTCAAGAGTTATTGGCATCCACAGTAGACCTATTCAGTAACTGGGGAACACCCCACCATAGGAGTTTCCCATCATGGGTAATCTATAAAATTCCACCATCTCATCCCACAATTAAATATCAGAAAATCACAAAACTACAATTGACAGTAAGAACCTCCATGTTTCCATTCTTAGAGAAGAAAAAGTAGCATTTTCTTTAGGCACAGAGGACATGAAGAGAACAGGTCTCCATAAAGTCAGAAAATCCAGCAGCGTGTGCTCTCGAAGGACCTTGAGCTACTGATGTTTTTGACAGTATAAGAGAAGTCAGGAGCCAAGGATCTGCAGGACTAGTTGTATCTTGGATAGGTTCCATCTGGCCCGAAGCAAAAAGGCACTAAGACTCAAACATCTGTATGTATAAAAATGAAACAAAGCATTTTTTCAATACCCAAAATATGCTCAGTATAAAAATAGATTTAATTACTTTCTAAACAAGTCAGTGAAAGCGTGTGCATAAGCCAGAAGACCAGAGATTACCGTACCTTCCTGTTAATAATGCATATCAGGGTACAACAGCTGGACCTAAGGAAAAGCCTTTTGTAGATCTCTTTGTTCCCATTAAAGGTCAGCTTGAGACATTATCTTCTGTGCATTATGAGATCAGTTATATTGTCAAAGAAAGTCCCAAGCAGCTACACTATATCCTAGATATTTGTAAAGGAGAACTTTGACACATGTAGAACACCACCACAACTATTGAAAAAATGGGAGACCGTGGCAGGTAGTGTGATCGTGAGGCGAATGAAACTTACTTCTTTAGAGAAATGATGGGCTACTCCTTTTTTTTGTCTTTTGATAGAAGAGGAAACACATAGAGCACAACAGAAGTAAAGGCTCAGCAAGACCTGATCTGTGTGAACCCTGGCTACAAATGAGAGTATAATAGCTTTTGACACCTTACCTACTTAATTTAGTTAGGAACTGTGCGATATACAAAGGAGGAGGAAGAGTAGAATTGGTTATAGTGTCAGATTAGAGTATCATCCTTCATTTCAGACAATCATAGGAAGCCATTATCTGACATGAAGCATAATATAGCAAATACAATGTTAGTTTATATCACATGAACTTGCAGTAAAAGCTGGAAAAAATAGATTTTCTCTCCATACCCTGACCAGACAACACACCAGTAACTGGGCCAGCCAATTATGTTAATAGTGTGGCACGTGCCAATGCTGTTCCAGAGATGTTAAGAGCCAGAAATATAAATAATTAAAAATATCAAGCAACCATTTATGCATAAGTTAACTACATCTATGTATAAACAGAAGTCTCTGTATTGTTTGTGAACAGTTAGGCCAGTAGGTCTGACAGGAAACACCAAAACAGAGCACATGGCTTTCCAAAGAACAATTAAAGGCAATTGTATGTGTGTTTCAAAATCTATCTCCAAAGGATCCTACCTAAGAAATTCTTGGAACGACTATTCAGAGCAGAGGGCAATGGTAAGAATGTGTTTTGTTACAAACACTAGCTTAAAGAGCAGAAGTCTGGGGGTTTAGATAAGAAGTTAAGCAACTAGAGAGATATCCAAATACTAAGTATTTTAATTTCTTCTGTGTCTAAACTTGTCTTTTCAGGTTTCTACCTTCAGTGTTGTTACACAAATCTTTATTTGGTTTCATTGCTAAACCTAGGTGTTGTTGGGGAAAGAAAATCACTGTGAAATCATTCAAGCTGAAGGTGCATTAAATCCACAGAGTTGTAGCAAATAAAACAATCTGTTCAGACTCCAACCAAACAGAATCCAACAGCATATATCTGAAAAGCAGAAGGTAGAGTCTCTTTCCTATCAAGCTGAAAGAGGGAAAATATGAGGCTAAGACCAAGATTTTTAGAAAGGGAATCTTTACAGCAACATTAACTAGGGCCTCTCCTGAAAACTAAGTCAGTAATGAGACATCCCAGGGATCCAGGCAACCCTCCAGGCAACACAGGCAAGAGCTGGGCTTGCATAAGTCTCTGTGAAAGGAGTAGTAGAAATGTAGGGAAAAAAAAAAAAAGAACCAAGAAAACACACAAGAAAATCACTAGAACAAAACTTTATAGCAAAACACAAATAATTTCCTGTTTGAAACTTTCCATTTCAGGGAAAGAAAACTTGTGCATTTTTCTGTAAGTAAATAAGATTGGCTAAAACAGTCCACTGTCAATTTTTCCACCTAACTGAAAATACCAAGAGGCCTTGAACTTTAGTCAACCCTCACAGAATGAAATGGACAGGTAAACAACTTCATTATTACTGCTTGTACTACTGCTAATGCTGCCTAGTCATGATTCTGATTCATATGTGTTGTGAATTGTAGACACACACTTCAAAAGAGACAATTTCTGTCCCCGAGAGATTAACAAGTAAATTATCCCCAGCCCACTGAGGGCTCACTGATGAATGGGACTGTAGAAATATGTTTCCAGGCCTTGTTTCTTGTCTGTCTCCTCATCAACAATGATGCCAACAATCAATGTCCCCACACCAGCGAAGCCAGTCTTCATCTACTACTAGAAGATGTATTTTTGATTTATCTTCAATGAGATTACAATTCATTTTTGAAAGGGAGGATACATTTAATAGGTTACTCATCCTGTCTTACAGCCATACAAATTATTAAATTCAGGAAGAACAACACAGCTGCATTTTGGATAGTTTCTCTCATTTCTGTAGATAATACTCAACACAGCGACCTCCCATCAATTCTGACCTTTCAGCCAATATCCTACCACTGGACAAAGCACTTCTCTCCTAAACCACATCAGCGGTGACTACAGCTTAGTACCAAATCTTCCTCACTCCAAGGACTCAGTTGATAACACCTCAGCTTTCCAAACCAGTACAGTGTTCTTTCTTACACTCACCTGCTTGTTCTAGTGATTATAAATGGGCAACTGAATAATTAAAAGTAATCTGCAGCAGAGGTTCCTTTCTCTCTTCTCCAAGTATAGAAGCGCTGCCTGAAACATCCTTAACCTCTGACTCTGTAGGTGCAAGATCATACAGAAGAGCACAGAGACCTCTTTCAGGAAGCACTAGATGGAGATAGCCAGGCAATAAAAATCTCTATTTGTTCCAGAAATACTGGGGTTTTTTCCCCAATTTCTATACTGCAGAGTAATGGGAAATACCTGATACTCTGTACCAGTCCAACTAGTTCAGCTGAAAAAAAGCTATCAACCTACCATGACCCTGCAACTTGCTCTGTATCTTTCTAAAGTTTGGCTTAGACCAATATGTCTCATTAAAAAATGTGTTTTCACACCCATGCACATGTTAGCATGGGTGTAATTTAAATACAATAAGAACCGTTGTGTCAGCAAAGATTCACTAGCGCTCATTTTCAAAAACAAAAAAAAAAGAAAGAAAATAATACAGTATAAAATAATGGAAATGAAGACCCAAAGGGACAGCGTGATTTTAAGAAGCCAGCTGTACATTGACATCTTTTGCATATACTCTTTTATTGTACCTCATCTGCTACATAAGGGAAGTAAATATGATAGTAAAACATTTCAGTTATTATTATTACAATTACAGTCACACTAAGGATGAGCTCTAACTGAAGCTAACGTCATACACTTTCTGTGTGTGACTTCTGTAGGGAAGTCGTACAAGTCAAAGACAGTCTACAAACTGGCAAAAATAGAAACACGCATAGTGTTAATGTTATTTTAAAATACAACATTTTCATACTATCGATAATATCCCTTAATACATCCACTGGGCTTCTGTAGACAAAGGTGACATATAAAAACCTTTCTCTGTATTTAGTAAGGAAGATATTTATTGGCACTGAGACATATGCACTATACAATCCTACAGTCTCTACAGTGTTAATACTTGTTTCTTGAAGCAAAAGAGCTCCTATTAAGAAAAAAAAAAACACAAACCCACACTACTTTTGATTAGAACAGTTTAATCCTAATCCCTTTTCTCTGATCTTGGCAGAGGATTTTTAGCAAGTAACTATATTTAAATAACTACCCAGAATTAATCCTTTTGGTTGCTCAAGGCATGAAGGGAAAGCAGTCAGAAACAAAGAATTCAGAAAAGTGTTGCAGCTGTTTCATAGAATTCACTATTTATAATTGAAAAGATTCTTTTTTTCTTTTATTTTCTTTTTTTTTGTGTGGTGTGAGGGTAACCTTCAACTGCATTACTTGTCCTTTCTTTTTCACAATAGCAAATATCAAGAGAGAGACAGAGTAGATATAAAGCATTTTCAGCATGAAGTTAAGTGTTTCTGACAGTTTACACTGTGCAGCATAATGGTGTGTGTAGAAAGAAGATTCTTTCTTCTATATAGCTTGGGTTGATTTAATAAAACTGGAAAAAAAATTTTTCCGAGTTTTTGTCTCAGCAGTAATTGGTTGAAAGTGCCAAGCTCATTCCTAGTTTGCAAAAACAGGAATTGCATGTACTGAGAAGGAATTTTATGTGTAGCTGTAGTCCTCCTGGTCCTACCTTCCTCTCGTAACACTTGATGCTTTCCAGATTCAAAAACTACCATGACCAATTTAATCTCAAGAACCCTATCCAAGGCGTAAGTAAATCTTTTTAGACCCATTTTAAAGAGCCAAAAATGGAGCCAAAAAGTACAGAATACAGATAAATATGTGTTACAATGAAATACTGTTATATTAAGTAACTAATCTTTAGCACGCAAGTGTCTATGCCTTGTTCAAAGGCTAGATCCTTATAGTAGGTTTTGAATAGACAGAGAGCTAGGAAGCCAGTCTCTGTTCTCAAGAACTCTTGATCTGCAGCATACATTTGAAAATATACAAAAAAAACAATTTAAAACATACAAAATAGTATTTGGAGTGTTGGGACAATGAAATATTTTGGTACTCCAGCTATACCATTGATTTCCGCAAATGGTAGTCTGCGTGAGGACTTGTAGGTAGAATAGAGAAGCTGGGGTTTTTATTATAGAGATTACTTTCCTAAGAATGTAAAAACAAAGATGATCAAAGAGTGGGAAGAAAAATCCTGCATAAATTAACCTTGGATTTTTATAAATACATACATAGTATTTATCCATCCACAGAGTGAGCTTTATTGGCACATGTATCCCATGATCACAGCATTTCAACAAATCACCAACAATAACATCTTTACCATATCACTGAGATAAGGATGTGCCTCTGTACGCCTTAGGGATCAAAAGCTTAAATCCAGAGAAAAGAAAATTGTTCAAGGTCACACAAGGAGTTGGGGGCAAAGGTAGATTTATTCTTATGGCTTTAGATGTGAAAACCTGCCTCTTGCACAAATATTTTGGAAATTATTAGCTTAGTTAAGAATTAATGAAAGTTACTAAAAATTATTCTTAAAAAATAAGTTTCCTTGCCTAAATGAAATAAAAGTTTTGATAGCAAGTTCCTAGGTCTTGATCATTCATCAGACTTCATTTCAGTAATATGTTTCTTTTTCTACTCTGTTTTCTTAGTTTTCCTGAATGCTATGTATCGGATCTCTTTGGCTATGAATTTATGGCCTAGTGTATATGCAATTCCTCATTTTCTTTTCCTTGCATACTTACGTAAACATTTAAGAAGATGTCAATAGCACAAACCCCTTTATAAAAGATTCCATTTTAATTCTTTCATCAGAACATTTTCATAGTCCTTGGGCCGTATTTCTTACATTTGCATTGTAAATTCCTATCTCTCTAAATGACAGGTTTTCCATTTTGTACCGTTTTATATCCTTTGTCCTGATTATATTAGCAAAACTCCAGACCCAATTATAAAGTGCTTCTTTAATTCAGAAGTAGGTAGTGTTCTCAAATTTCCAAATAAATCTCTGTAAAAGCTTGGACAGAGGAGAAGATTGGAATTCTTTAATTCTTCTGTGTTCTGGAGCAGAATCTAAGGCACACATGGGACTGGGAAACCAGTCACATTTTTACTCTGTTGGCTAACAGATTAGATGGAGCAGATCATTACAAGTACAACAAAGCTGTTCAGAAAAAAATTAATTGTGTGATATGTTTAAAATGCAAACATTTCAAACATTTTCAGTGTTACCAGCATTTCTCCACTCTTCTGCTTACTATTTAGGTGTAGAAGCTGAAATCTTTTCCATCCCTGGTATTCACTGTTATTCACATGCCTTTTATATCATCAATAAAACCTTGGGCAGGTGGCTAAAAGAAGTTGAAGCATGGTCAACAAGTGTATGAAGAGGATGCACCAATCCAGGGAAAAATCATGCTCTTCTGGAGCCAAGAAATTACCAAGAACTTGCACTGTTAAATGTAAACATTCTGCCTGATCAATTGTCACTGCAGGGATATTATGTGATTTGTTTCACACCTGATATAATCTGTGGGTCCCACAAACATGGCAGAAAGGAGCCAATGTTACTGGTAACAGACGAGTAAACAGATACTTAAGGGAGGGGCAATGAAAAATTAAAAAATAACTGAATAATTGTGAATACAAAGCTGCTATCTGCCTTGCCTGCCAGCCTTATTTAAGAACATACCATGACTTTCAATCCATAATTATAATAAAACATTGTCTCTCTACAGTTAAAATTGACACTCGGAAATATTTCTCCTCTTTTTTCGCCTTCTTCAAACATATGACATTGTTAACGCAGGAGAAAAATAAATTCCAGAAACCAAAGTCATGCTTTGTAGTCTATTAAAGCCCAGCTGTCGGCCAGAGTTAAGGAAAAGATTGTGCTGTTTGTGCCATTTCTAATTAATAATAACTAAGGATTAATAAAGCAATTTGGAAAAAGAATGTACCAGGTAAGGATTTATAGACAGATGAAAGTAATTTTATTGGAAATAATCATGGATAAAATTTAATGGGAGCTAAGACATTTTATGGTGCAGCAGAAAATGTTTAACACGTTTTTCAAGCTCTGCTCTTGGAAGCCTGCTAATGGAGGTGGAGGTACTGAAAAGTTGCAGTTTCATCCCTGACAAATAGATAGTTAGCTCAGAGACATCTGCAATGTTTAGCAGCTCTCTGCATTATTGCAAAAAGCACGAAAACTGATCTTATAGCAGAACTTTTCTCTGTCTATTGTGTATTAAGCCCCTGAGAGGTTTCAAAGCAGCTGAGAGAGAAATGGTTTGAGCCTTTCAGGAACCACCCTCAGGAGCTGCCCTCGGGAATGCCTCTTGGCCTGCTGCAGCAGGTTTATGAGGTCTTCTAACAAAAAAAAAAAAGTACAGTTACATGGGTCCTGAATTCTGCCCATAAATGAAGGAAAGAGTAATTCTTCTTTTACCTCCTAAGGCAGCTCAACACTCTTATAAGAAGGTCTAGGGCAGTGGCCTACAGTTTCCCTGACCAGAGCTCATCCTGCTCATCACAGCTCTACAGGCTGCTGATTTTCACATCCATACTCTAAACACGGCTCCAAACCCACTGTTTAGTCCTGGCCTACCTGTCCATATGGCTTATGTACAGGATCAGCTCAGCTTGGGTGCTTAAATTAAACTCACCTCACACACATCACCAGTGGGGAGACTGCAGCTCCTCTCTGGAGCAACTCGCAGCTGAGTCTCCGTGAGGTGCTTCTGAACCGCCTCAACACGGAGCGCTCTCCCACGCTGACAGGCTGCAGGAGTGGGGGGCTGCGGGGTGCTCCGTGTAAGGGGGAAGGACGCAAACTGCCCAGCTGCCTCCAACCCCAGTGTCAGCCCCCCACTGCCCGCCAAAACCTCCGCTGGTTGAGGAGTACCTGCTGCCACTGTGCACTCAGGTGGGAAATAGAGTCTGAGGGGACCCTTAGGGGTGAAGGGAAGGCAATTGGGAAGAGAAGGGCCGGGGTTTGCTGCAAGGCCCTGCCCTGGAGCATCATCCGGCAGCAGGAGGAGCTGCCCTGCCCGCACTGCAGCTGGGCCCCAGCCGGCCCCCGCGGCCTGAGAGCGACCACCCTGGCAGGGGAGGCTGAGCCCCCGCCTGCAGAAACTGAGGGCTTCAGGGTTGTGAGAGAGTAAGATTTTAAAGTCACATAAATTAGGAGGCTATACCGGTGGTGTGTGTAACACTTTGAGCCCAGACTGTGGCACTATGAACACACAGCGCATCCTCAGGCCTGGCTCTTAACCTCTTTTCAATCTTCAGGTCGCAGACAGGGACCAAATCTGCAGTCATTCACTCCCCTCTCAGACCCTAGTTTCTTCTCTCCCGCTTATGAATGGGCTCTGTTCCACCAGAACAGTAATGGAACAGTTAAGGAGCCAGGAGATTCTTTATAGTCACTCAAAAACCTACGAATTTTGTTTGCAGCCATGTTTACTGATCAGGAACAGTAAGGCCTAGCAGCGCCCTCAAGACACTGACAGGTATTCTGTGGACAGCAGTTCAGGCAGGATGAATCATAGAATCATAGAAT
>VXBO01013583.1:35567-60043 GCA_013400135.1 Rhinoptilus africanus
TTCCTCTTTCCCTGTTACTTTCTCCAAGGCCCTGGGCTCTTGAGGGCTGGGATGAGTAGTAAAGACCGAGGCAAAGAAGGCAATTACAACTCTTACACTGAGTATTTCGTTAGATATTGTCTTTTTTTGGCAGATAAAGTCTTAATTATCTATTCATAGAATCATAGAATCGGTGACATTGGAAGGGACCCTTAAGATCATCAAGTCCAACCATTAACTTACCCTGACAAAAACCCCTTCTAAACCATGTCCCTAAGCACCTCATCTACCCTTTTCTTAAACACCTCCAGGGATGGTGAATCCACCACCTCCCTGGGCAGCCTATTCCAATGTTTAATAACCCTTTCAGTGAAAAAATGTTTCCTAATATCCAATCTAAACCTGCCCTGACGTAACTTGAACCCATTTCCTCTTGTAAAAGCATTCCTATTGCCCTACTGGAACAATTTCAGATATGTATTTGATGAGAAAAATGCAAAGCCAATATGGTTTATAGAGCAGAGTGTGTGATATTGCAGAGCTCAAAATCTTGCTAGTCTGTCTGCATCAGGGCCCTAATTTCCTTCTGGATGTATAGTTCTACACCTTTCAGAGCATCACTCATACATAGAGCTTTTACACCAGTGCCCGAGTGCCCAAAAATAGGTTTTACAGACATCTATGCATTTCTATTCCACACCTTGGAAATGGGATCATATTCTCCAGTCAGTAAAATTGTTTGGTTTTAAACATCTCATTTCGGTTTTAAAAAGAATAATAATAATAATAAAAGCACACAGATTCTGTTCTACTGATTGCCAAGGAGTTTTGGAACATTTAGTCCTTGGAACAGTTACTCATAGTTTCTTCTATGGTTTACTGATACATTTATATGGATATATATATAAACACACACATATGCACAGAATAATAGACCCTTGTAGCTAGGAGACAACACAGTTCCAGTTTGAATAATAAAAACATAATGCCTCAGGAAGGATAAGCAGAAGAGTTCAGATTGGCTTTATCAGTATCAATTCATATGTCCACTGTTTAGAAGTGGGACACAGGTATTCGTTGCTACTAGTGTCAAGTTTCTGGAATTACTTTCACCAGGAAGAGAAGCTTTGTATAATTTAAAGGTGAATTTTTACACACGTGATAAATCTTGACCATGCGCTGATAGCAAAGAGCACTGATAAATCTGCCAAGCTGCAAATCTGTTTTTTCTTTTTCTTTTAACCTTGAAACCTACATTGGGAAAATAAATTTTGTTTAGGTTACTTCATTTTTCAGGGAAAGTTGTAACTGTGCTATCGTAATTTTTGCATTTTTCTTTTCCTGTGATTTCCATATTCACAAGGTAAATGCTTAGACTGTCAGCTGCTCGGGTTAATTCTTTGTAGGACAATAGGATGAGGATCAAAGCAAACAATTTCTTTCTTTGATTAGCCATATACCAAACACAGCTGTAGTTCTACCTTCTGATTATCTCCCTGCTTCAATTTCATTTGGAGGATAACTTGTGTTAATAACTGAATAGATCGCTTTGTCTAGATGTTACACATTATGGATACATCTTCGTCGTTTATAAATAACTATTAATTCTTAGCATAAAACTCCCCAAATATCAAATACAGGATCATGGAATAGGTTGGAAGGAAATAGTGTGGTTAGTTTAAATAAAGGCAGTATTATATTTATATATATGAATATTCTATATATATAAAATTTAAATAAGACCAATATTTGTCTTAGTAGATTTATTATCCTGTACACCATCTTAAGTATATTTTAAAATGTAGGTCAAGAAACCTGTTCTTTAATGTATCAGTTCACAGAATCTCAGAATTTCAGGATCACAGAATCGTTGACATTGGAAGAGACCTTTGGAAGTCAATTTATCTAACCTCACTGCTTAAGCAGTGGCACTTAAACCATGTCTAGATGGCTTTTGAACACCTCCAAGAATGGAGGTATTCAGTCCCTCAGAACAACCCGTTCCAGTGCTCAGTCACCCTTACGGTATTCGGTGGAGGTTAGCTCTGAATATTAACCAACTGTCCCTCCTGAAGAGCCTGTATCCCTCCATTGCAACACTCCTGTCACATAAGCCATCCCACTAAGCCTCCGTGACCCCAACAGGATTGTAGAACTACAACTGCTCACAGATCTCCTCATGGTTATTCCCCATGCTGTGTGTACAGGCACTGCAGAGAGGGATCTCAGCATCCTGATTTCCCAGAGGGGGTCTTGGGTGGGGGGACTGTTCCGCAAAAAGTCACTTCCTTGCTTACATGGAAATGCCAGAGGCGGCTTTGCTTAAGCTCATCTTGTTGATTTTGTGTTTGCCTCACTGCGAGTCCTTTGCTTGTCAGCACAGTCCCTTGCTCACTCACAGGCTGCTGTTAACTCACTCTTGGTTATCCCACCCTGCATGTTTAGAGAAACAAATTTGTAAAATTACATACACAGAGAGGTTAGAACTACCTGGAATTTTTCTTTCTTTGCTTGGGGTTTTTTTATTTGTTTGTAATTTAACTAATTCTAATGCAAAGTGTACTTATCTGTACGGAGTAAGTAACTTTTAAAAGCAGTCACTATCATTATTTCAGCCTAACCTTCTTTCAAAAATCACTAAGAAAACACAAATGGTGGTAAAAGAAGCATTACCCAGTCACTTCTCTTACAAAAGAAAACCATGGACAAGGTGTTCAGCTGGGCAAAGCAGGGCAACTCTTCCATTTATTTTATCTGAATAATTGTACCCATGGACGGCAGTAGAGCTCCACAAATTTATACCAGCCAAAGATTGGTCTCAGGGTATAGAGTATTTAGGCAAATTTTGTCCAGCCCTGTAAACAGTGAACAAAGTCAGCTGCTGATAGAATAATGACTGGTGGAGGAAGATGGAGAGGCATGCATGCGGTTTGCTCCATTAGGAAAACTCACAGGCAAAGTTCCAGCTTGAGGGTGATTCTCCAAGCAGCAGCAACAGGTAAAGCAGTAAGAGTCTCCCATTCAGTAGGAGCTCAGGGTCACTTCAGCTCAGGACACAGGCTAAAAAAATTCAGAATTTAAAACAGAAAATATATAGGGGAGTTATCATTTCACTATTCCTCTGTTGCAGTGAGTGTGAATACATTTGCAATTATCAGTACATTAATTCCACATGCGTCTATTGCTGACTTGTGATGAGGAAACACTATACTTGGAGTAAGAAAGCACACTGAGAACATTATAAAACCAGAATATTTGTTTTTCATGTTTATTTCATTCTTGTCAGAACTTTACTATCAATAATGTGTTAAACAGACATACTATGCACTGTAGAAATACAGCATCTCTGCAAGAATGTCACCTGAATTGCAAATGATACCACAACAAGCTAATTGTTTTAGCAGATGAGAAGACTTATTGACAAGGAGTAAAGGAGGACGCCAAAGACAAAATATATTTTTGGTAAGGGAACTGGTTCATACTAATACATAGGTAAATAAGTAGAACATAATAAACTCTTCATGTGGAATTTTTTAAATGTCACTGCAGTTGTTAATTACTATGAACATGCACTTCAGTGTGCAGAAGGTAAGGTACTGTTTGCTACAAGACACTTGGGAACAGGGAACAGAAATTAGGAATTTGATCCTTAACAGTCTGTGCTTGAAGAAAAATATAAAATTAGGTCTTTATGATCTTTCCAATCTTGCCTACATTCAAAGTATCTGACTCATTTGAGTAACAGCTCTGGACTTCACTGAAATGTTTGCTTGTATAAGATCTACTCCACATGACCAAAGGAAGCAAAATCATCCTCATAATTTTCCAAGTACATGAGACCTTAGATAAGTTTCTTTATGAATAAATATAACACCATAAAGCATGTAATTTAAATTGTTAAAGGTGTATTATTTTAAAATGTAAATAAATTTCCCCGAAGCATCCTTTTGCATCGTGCTGCTATACTAGAAGTGGGTTACCAAAAAAAGGAATCCTTCCAGGTACTGCATGGCTTGTCTGTGGCATGCAGTATGCTTTCAAGATAAGCATTTTTCAGATATAGCATTAGCAGTAAGGTCTGTGCTAAATTTATGCTGTTGGCCCAATTTCCACAAAGGTTTTTCTTACAAAAACTAGAACTCAGGTGCTACTGTTCTAAAACACTTTTATAACATTAATGTGGGTCACTGACATGATGACAGAAAACTATGATTTCATGTCAGCAGGGTTAAAATTTCAGGCTTGAATAAAATGTTTCAGTCAGAAGGGACAATACTGTCAATGAACAAAAAGACATTTCCATTTATCATCTTATCTAACGGTAGAAAATACACTGTATAAGAAAGTACTGCAGGAGCACTTGCTAGCACCATTACAACTAAAGAAGACTTTCACACCAGGGAATGTTTTAAGTATTATACTTCTAACATGGATTCATTTCCCTTGCAATTACCTATAAGGTGTTCTATCATTTTGGCTGCTTCCAGTAGCTACTTCTACTAATGTATGCCCTCTGCTTCTCTTAGTCTCCCTTGCAATTACATTAAAATACGCGTTTTAGCGGCATCAGAGACATTACTTGATGCACTCTGATGTCAGAATTAAACCTTTGTTGTATAAAAAGGAACATATAAATAAAAAGTACTCTTTTCATTCATTATTGGGTTTTGAGAAGGAGTACAACTTTCCTTAATTTATTTATAAATTTTCAGTTTGTCTTTGCTCTGCTTACCATGCTCTCTCCCACCAGAGAAAGTGTTACTGGCTTACAGACAGACTCTGAATCCACAAAAGGAGAGGCATAGCCTACTAAGCCTAGATATTCTGCATTTCCAGGTTTTGTAGGGGAGCTTGGTCCAATTTACATTATTGCTTTAGGAAAGAGCTCAGATTTGAACCTGATCTTGCAAAAAGCCACAGTGACGATAATGCTAGTACTAATACTAGTGATGTTGGTGACGATGGCAGAAGTTACTTTGTCTCCTCTTTGCAGAGAGGTGACAGTAGCAGATACGTAAATTATCTTGTCCAATCTCAATTCTGGCATTATTCAGCCTTTGTGTGGCATTCATTACTGGTAGTAATCCACCTACCGTGAGAACAAATATTCTCGTAGGAGGGAAAAGAAAAGCTACAAAAATATGCAAAAGAGAAGTTTTCAGCAGTACAGCATTTCTCCTGGTAAATTCTTGATCCTGCCTTCACCTACACTCAGAGACATTTCTGTCGAGCTCATCGGAGTATGACTGAAAGATTCACAATTCAGTGCAAGTTCATTTTTGATACCTATAGTAGGTTACAGGAAATGCTAGGAATGTCTTATTAACAGATCTATCTGATAGTTGTCAATGGCACTATTAAATCTCTTGTACAAAGGAAAAAGTGTGGACTTAATTGCAGCAAGCTCAGGTATGAAAGGCAGTGAAGGCATTCAGGCTTGGCTTTAAGCCATGGCAATTTGGCATTCAGCTGCCGGATAAGTATAAGCAGCCTCTTGTGACAACTCTCATGAAATTTCACCAGTGAAGGGAAAAACGCTGTCAAACAATGTCAAAACATCTCATGAAAAATTAGAACATTTCCTTCTGAAATGTTCTCAATTCAGCTGTTCTTAACTTTGTATTAAATAAAATGTTACAAAATTGAAAAGAATTAAGTTCAAGGCAGAGTTCTGGTTGACTTCAGGTTACCAGGTCTTTTCTGTGTTTCCTAAACAAAATGCAACATTGACCACTTAACAATTTGTAAAGAAATACCTCTTCCAAAGGTGGTTCTATGTGATGATTTTTACTGTATTGGAGTCACACTTTAAGAAATTCTTATTTTAGGAAAAAAGTCTTTAGCAGATCCCACAGAGCAGGTAAGAGACACGCTCCAGCTGTTCTGACAAGGTTATGTATTCATGAATTGCTGAGTCACATTCAAAGATAAACCCCAGTTCCCTGAAATCTGTAATTGAAGAGCTAACAGGAGATCCATAGCAAGTGAGAAAAGACCAGGCTAAACAACAAAAAGATAGACTGTAAACCTAATGCTGTAATATGCAGCATAAATACTCAGATGTTTTAAGACAGGTAAATCTTTTTATATATTATAAAGTATATAGCTGGAGAAGCTAAAGGGAAATAGTGTAGCTAGCAGTGCTAAACAAGAAGATAAATTGTGGAGAGCTTGCGCCAGTTAAGACATGGTCAGCCCATCTGTAGTATTTTTATTTTCATGATTTATTTCACATAACATCATCACATTTTAGATTTGCTTCATATGGCTATCCACTATCCTGGATATGCCTGATCACATTGAATAGTTATGTGTAAAAAGTGGGTAAATCAAAGACATCCGCCTCCTTTGCTCTGAAAGGAAACTGAAAGAAACAGTCATGGTAATTCCATATTTGTTCTGGTAGAAATACTGCTGGTGAAAAATATGAGGGTGTCAAGTTCTGTGCTTCACAACGGAAGGAAAAAATTTCTACTTTTGCAATTGTAAATTTTTCAGCAGAAACACAATGCAGATTGCAATCTTTCAGCCCTTTCTATTGCTTAAAAGATCAAGATTCTGGCAACAGGAGACTTTTCAACCACTTTCCTTCTCAGCACAGAAATGTCCTATGCCCTGGGTCACCAGTGACAGTTATAAGGTCTTGGGGCTTTGGCCACAGAACGTGCTTTCCAATTGCTTTGAACACTCTCTACATGGCACAATGGTCTCTGTCACTCTGTAACTGCTTGTGCCAGACTCAGCTCTTCTGGTAGCATTTTGGTAGATGGAGGAAGTGAGATGCAAGCTATGGGAGTGCAAGGTAGGAGTCTTGGCTGACTGCTCTCTCTGTCACTTGGGCAAGGCCAATTTTCTCCCAAAAACCTGCTTTCAGGTGAGGCGATTGACCATTGACAATGCAACAGTAGACTAAATAAGTTTTGTGAATCTGAACAATTAAAAATGGGGAAATTAGAGGCTATTAATTCATGACATGACCAGCAAGTGGTTCAAAGCTAGCTGGTAGCAATAAGTGGATTTTTGAAGGGCTAATATTGTGTTTTGCAGAAGTGCAAACAAGCAGAGAGAGAACTTACGAGCATATAATTACAAGTGTCATAAAGACAAAATACAAGACTAAACAAAAATTGTGATCAGATCGGTTTGCAATAAGCGTTGAACTAGTTGCAGCACAAAATAAAGGTACCAGAGTTTCAGAGTTGTTTACTCAATAAAATTTCTTCTGATGTACTTGAAAGCTCAAACACACAGATTAGTTGCAATGTACTCCGGCGCGTGTGTGCAGAACTGCTTCCACTTTATTACAGCCACAGTGCACATCACCCAACCTCATTAAGCCCCAAAATCCATATATGCTGGTGAGTCTGCATAGTGACTCGCCAGCACTTTTTTAGTCTTTCTTCTCCCATGATGGGCTACTTCTCCCATGATGGGCTTTCTTCTGCCATGTGGCCTACCAGTACCTTAAGGGAGCCTACAAGAAAGATGGTGAGGGACTTTTTAGGATATCGGGTAATGGTAGGACTAGAGGAAATGGATTAAAACTAGAGATGGGTCGTTTCAGAATGGATGTTAGGAAGAAGTTCTTCACCATGAGGGTGGTGAGACACTGGAAAAGGTTGCCCAGAGAGGTGGTGGAAGCCCCATCCCTAGAAGTTTTTAAGGCTGGGCTGGATGGGTCTCTGAGCAGCCTGATCTAGCGGGAAGTGTGCCTGCCTATGGCAACGGGGTTGGAACTAGATGATCTTTAAGGTCCGTTCCAACCTTGACAATTCTATGATTGCAAATTGCCACCACTCAAGTCCTTCATTCATGTTTCTCCCTGTGCAGGTTTTGGCTGGGGTAGAGTTAATTCTCTTCATAGTATCTAGTATGGGGTTATGTGTCGGATTTGTGCTGGAAACAGTGTGGATAACACAGGGATCTTTAGTCATTGCTGAGCAGGGTTTACACAAAGTCAAGGTCTTCTCTGCTTCTCACATGACCCCAAGTAGGCTGGCAGTGCCCAAAAGGTTGGGAGGAGACACAGCCAGGACAGCTGACCCCAACTGACCAAACAGATATTCCATACCTTATGAAGTCATATTCAGAATAGAAAGCTGGGGGAAGAAGAAAGGGGGACATTCAGAGTTACAGCATTTGTCTTCCCAAGTAACCGCTGCATGTGATGGAGCCCCGCTTCCCTGGAGATGGCTGAATACCTGCCTGTCCATGGGAAGTACTGAATGAATTCCTTGTTTTGCTTTGCTTGTGTGTGCAGCTTTTACTTTACTTATTAAACTGCATTTACCTCAACCCCCAAGTTTTCTAACTGTTCCTCTTCTGATTCTGTCCCTCACCCCACCAAGGGTGAGTGAGCGACCATCTGTGTGGTGTTAAGCTCCTGCCAGGGGTTAAACCACGACACTCCCTTACATCTTTCCCCTCAGAACTATATTCCTATTTGGTTTATTCTTTTTCACGTTTACTCTGCTCCACTTTATTTTCTTCCAATATGCTCTGGTACCACAAGTGTTTTCATATTTCTACTTTTACTCTGATTTTGAGTAAGTATACATATAAGTATATATTTTGAGAAAATATATTGTTTCAGGTCTCAGTTTTTTCATCAGGGTCAACCTTAAGTGCAACTTTGTGACTGAGCCCTCACTTTCCAGAGGGCAGAAGCATAAGCACTAATAACATATAGAAGATGTTACTTCTTTTTACATGAGCACAACTCAATGGCTTTTGCCAACTGAAGGAAAAAATGTGGTCCATTTCATTAATTTTATACTTGCTGATTGAATTCAATTGGTAGGCCTGTATATGGTGGTAGATTTTCCATGTTCAAGACAAGCATATGCAGCATGTGTGCTTTTCATTTAGTAAAATGGATCATTAACAATTGATGCAAAGTGGCAGAATAGATGTTACTGTTTTTCTTTTGCACCTAGTGCTGGGTTCAACTGGGGATTAAATTGCTTCATGTCCTGCATGTTAATAATTGTGAAGGCTGACATTTATGAGGGTAGAATGAAGGATATTTCAGGCTTTCAGATGAATGTCATTTCAGAGACTGTGGATTAGATGTTTACATGCTCATATGGCTGCTAAAAATTAAAATGCACTTCAAATATTTGAGGTACACATATCAAACCTTTCTTGACAAATATTAATAAGGTATATATATATAGTACATATGTAGTATATATAAGATTTATACAGTATCAGTTAAGAGTAGGTCTTCATCAATAAATAAGATATTTCTCTACTTTCAAGTGCAAATTCACATTAGGCAAAAATATTATCTACTACTTCATTTAATATTTTTTAAAAAACCAATCAAACCCAGTTTCTTCATGCAGAGGGGATACAGTTTTTCTGCTTTCATAGTGGAATGGAAAGTAATGATGCATTCCAACAAAGGCATAATTCTTTCCTTTAGTGTTTATGATCAACTTCCATAAATACAGCAAAGCACTAGGCTCAGAGTATAATACATGAATCCTGTAGTCGCAGAGATGGAAGTGATTATGCCTAAAGAGATATTAGCAAGTAAAAACGAATTGTCTGTAAAACTATTTCTTCATGCTGTAAGGCTGTGTGTTACAATGATCAACTTGTGCAAAGTTTCTGCTGGTACCCATCATGCTACGTATCTACCTTGCAGACTTTAGATGAAGTATTGCCCTTCTTACCACTACTTCGGTGGACTAGAGTTTAAAATTCACTCTTTGTGCTATTTTCATTTTCCACTTTCTCTGCCCATCTAGCATTGGCCTACTTCTTGTATTGATCAAACAACACCATTGCCTGGTACATTTGCTTTTGCTTCCAGCGTCTCTGGTTTAGGTACTCAGCAAAAGGAGTTTTGATTCCAGAACAGGTCAGTGTAAGTGATTTAGCTGTAATCTTGCCTATGGATATGCCAGGATCAAGACTGGACCTCCTGAGTACTCAGAGTCCCAGTACTGCATTGCAAAACTTGCAGTGAAGCTGAGCTGCCATGGATACATTTTCTATGCTTAAACAAGCTAGATTAGAGCTGCCTAACACTTCTGCTGTTATTTCTTACAGTCTCTGCATCTGCTTGAAGGCAGCTGAGCAAAAGGTTGCCCTCATTAAGTAAGAATTCTCTAGCTCATTGTAAATGATATATTTTTTTCGTCACTACTTGTTCTCTTTTTCCTTCTAAGATTATTAAACTCTGGAATTATAATTTTGAAATTGTCTGAGGATACTCCATATGAAGAGTTGCACTGCATTGCTTCAGTCATTTGATGTGGAAACAGACCTCATCATTTCAATATATTCATGTAAAACAAAACCAGGAAAAAAAATGAAATGTGGTTAGTAAGTTTAATGTATATAGTGAGAAGAATATCAATCATGTCTCATGAAAGAAAGGAGGACAAATGAAGTTTTAAAGTCTGTTTATTAAAAAAACATTCAGCTAAAATAATTTCTTACCACTCTTCAAGTGAAAAATTGACCAGATGTTGTTTAAAAGAGGGCAAATGAAAAATGCCAGGCAGAAATATGTTTTCAACTCCAAAGTTACTACATCTAAAGTATACTTGCACTGCTCTAACTTAAGAGATAATACTAAAATTCCTGAGAAGATAAGCATAGCTATAGAGGAAGGAAACACCAAATAGATCTACCTTAGAACAATTTTTTTTACGTCTTTAAAAACTAAGAGTGCCATCTTAAAATTGCTCTACTGTTATGGGCAGCCAACTTAGAAAATACTGGCAGGGGGTCATGGTATCAGAGTTGCTCAGACAAATAAATGAACATGTTTCTGCATTCCAAGAAGCTGCAGGGAACAGAAAAGCCTGCATAAGCTATCAGAGAATTACAGTAAACATGCCGTTTGATCACAAGGGCACATATTGCTATTGTGAGGTTAAGCACAACAGAAATAAAGTCAAGGTGGGTTTTTTAAAACCAAGCAGCTGCAGAAAAACACTATTTTTCTAGTAGAACTGATACATCATTTTGCATGAGAGGAGTTTGTTTCTAAACAATGCTGAGATTTTTGGTGGTTTGGGTTTCTGCCACCCCCTCCCCCTGCCTCCGAAAATGAATAGCTGCTTTTTCTAACTAAGCCAAAAGGAAGAAATTACAAATCTACTCAGAGCTTGCTCAGTGACTCAAAGACTAAACCCAGTGGCTCTATGGCTGCATACAGATTGGTGCAGCGCACTTTCACTACCACATTTTCCCTGTGGTAGTTGTTCTCACTGGTGCCAAGGATGATATGGACCAGACTGTGTCTGGCAAATTATATACAGATAACACCGTCATCAACTGTAAAGATTTCATTATAACTGTAGTCACGGGTAGTGGGTTTTTACAGTCCTACGGTCTGAAGTTTTGGGAGGGTTCTAGATTTTCTTTTCCTTGAGAAATAAATAATCTAAAATGTCTTTTCTACTCCTTGTGTCTACAGGGAAGAACTTCACAATCTAAAAATTAAAAGAACAGACTGCAAAAACTAACAAAAAGTGTGGATTTTTATCCTGATTTTTACCCATTCCTATGATTTTTTTTAAAGCTTGGGATTTGGCTATGTTGGTAATGTGTCAACACAGAAAACCCTGCAATTACTATCCAAAAGGTAGAAATAGGAAACAGAAATTCAGGCAGTTCAATGGACTGGTTCAGGTTTTCACAGAAAGCCGTAGTCTGACCCTAAATCTGGTTCTTCTAAACCACAAATCACTTATTCATGGAACTATCTTTACAATTTGAATAACCTTTACTTGAAAACTAATTAGAATAACTGACTGTTGAAACCAAAGCTTTTGGGGATAAGTATTTTATAATCTGAAGTATTTATCTTCTTTCACCCCAAAACTAAAAAAACGAAGTGTTTTCCATTTTTTGAAGTTTCTCTGTTGCAGAAGGCAGATAGAAAATAAAGAAATCATATTAACCCAGAGTTTGATTTTTGCTGAGATTTAAAATTTCAGTGGGCTTTGCGCTGCTGATGTCTACATTTGAGACATGAGGACAGTTTGGGGAAGATCAATGTACAGACCATGGCATGCAGATTTATTTTGTAATACTACCTATGAAAACAAAATGAAGTGTAGCAGAAGGCAGACAATCTTGCAGAGATTATGTAAAGGTGTTGAAAGTCCCTATGCTAATGAATGTTTGCTAAGCCCTGTTTTATTATCTTCTGTCTAAATATATTTGTGAGGAATTGTCTTTACTGATTACTACTACCCTTACTATTACTGTGAGTAACTTGGTGAAAGGTATATTACACACGGCAAGTCTTCTAAGGGCTGAATTCAGAAATAAAAGCAAGTTTACATGGCATGGACTTCAGGATTTATAGCAGAATTGTCTTTTCAAGAAAGGGTCACTTTGCAATACAATAGTTGTTTCATTTATCTTGTGCTGAGTTACAATAGAGAGTGGACTCAAAGTTGATTAAAAATTAAACTGCACTTTATTCAGCATAATGGTAAAGCAACGCTGCGTAAATTGAACTGACTTTTCCATTTCTCTCATCATGGTCTGCTCTCTGGTTTCTTTTCACATGCTGATATTCTTAAATGCTGGACATTTTCCGAGAACTTAAATGTTAAGGATTAGAAGAGCTAATTGCTCCCAGGCCTAATGGCCACTATTACACGGAGCGTGACTGGAACATTCTTCTGCTCCATTTGCTTCTCTGATATTCCCTTCCTGTACAGTCAGGAGGTCTCCTGCTACACTCATATGGTATAAAAACGCAATGAAAGTATTTCTTACTCCATATCTTTCATAGAAATATATAATATTAATCTTTGTATTGCATAGAAATGCCTGGGTTCTCAGCACTTGACAATTTCCAGAGTTGGACTTCACATGAATTCAGCCCTAATGCTAGCAATAATTTTATTTGCTACTGAAGAAGATCTCAATTTTTTGTCCCCAGATGAATTCTTAACATTTCAGAGTATAATCACAGTTTCATAAGGTACAGCAAGTCATAGATAAGTAAGAATGACAATTAAGACCACTTTCTCACAGGATTAGGGTAAACAGTGTAATTTCTCAGCTGTAAATTTCTCAAAAGTCCATCTGATTTTTTCTGGCCCACTCTTACATTCCGGTTCTTTGGTAGTCCTGTTCATTATAGCTAAGTGAAGCACTTAGGTGGCATTTTCACATGTAAAGATCTAACTCCAGAGGCATCTTGTCCTATTACATCCTCTCTCCTGGAAATGTGATTGCATTATGTTGAATGTGGCTTAAGTCTTTTCTTTGTCCCAGTTTCCCTGAGCTATTGTTAACTATTATCATCAGATCTACTGCCTGTATCATCTTCTTACATAAAGTAGCTTCCTGCCAGTGAGACATTTCATACTAAGGTATCCGCTTCCGACCTTCAGAATCCTCTTACTAAACATAATTAGTATTTCACCATTTTGAGTTTTCTACTTCACATTGTTACTAGTTTTTTATATATTATATGTAAATTAAGCTGTTAATTGATATTGATTTGTTGACAATATTTATTTCTATATAAAAGGAAAAGATAATGTTTGGTGCTTTTATTGCATTCCTGTGAGGCTCTATCACTAGAAATCATGTCATGAAAAGGAGCAATTTCCAGATAGTGATGGAACAACTGTAAATAGATTACATTAAAATAGCCTAAGGTCCTAGACTGTTCATGGTTAACCCTCTTTCTACTTCCCCTTTCCCAAGGCCTTGGATTTCAGGTCAGCCATGCAACAGTTTTTAAGGTCAAAAAACTTGTTAGCTTATGAAATGGAACCAGTTTCAAAGTGGAAAGGCCTGCAAACCGTCCTTCTTCAGCTTAGCTGCTGTTAAAAAAATCTCTTATAAAGTTAGAACTTTATAACAGAGTGGAGGAGAAGAAAGAAAGGAAGAATTACATGTGACAGATCCCAGTATCTTCACTTAATGCACACAGTAACACAGTTCTGAAAATCATCAGCAACCTCAACTGTAGGTAAGCATAAGTATCAGAAAAGAATAAAATTAGGCTTAAGTCTAATTAGAGTCAGTGGGAAAATGTAGATGAGAAAACAACAAGCAAAAAAACACGCAAATCCAAAAATGTGGCTTATTACACATACTGGAGTCTCTCACATCAACATTATTTTGAATGAGTCTCTTTCATATATTATATAGCTGCCAATCAGTTTTGAAGACTCTCTACTTCTCAAACTCTTTACACTGAAAATAATTTTCCATACATTTTTCTTACTTCCCCATGCAGCTTCCCACTGATGTACAATGAATTATATTGTGGATCAACCTATGATTGTCTTGCCTCTGGGGTTCTCTTGGGTGGGCTTATTCTGCACTGTGCTTAGGCTTCTCACTCACTTTCACTTGTTCCTTTTACAGCTTAGCAGCCTGTGCCATTTGGAAGGATTTCTCACATTTATTTGCAGGTATCTGCATGGAAATAAGGTAGGGCATAGATAACCATTTATTATTAATTTTTTTTTGTATTTTCAAAATTTTGCATGTGGGCCACAGGTATCACATCCAACTGCCTAATGGTTCCATTTTTATTCCAAAGGTTCCATATAAGGAAGTATTTTATTGGTTTATCCTCTTGTTTAGGCTCACAGTATTCATAAAGCCTTTGACACTTTTTATAGTGACAGTGAAGAATTTGCACTGTTCATTTCTTAGCCCTTCCACTCTTCTCCTCCTTATGAACAGTAATGTTTTGGTTTCTTTTCCTACGTTTCTTTTTCCCACTTGATTTGTTCTGTATAACCGTTCAGTTCTTAATTTCACATTTAAAACCAAACTAAAAATCCAGCTTTCTTAGTGATCATTCTGTATGTCTGTATGACTGCTCTTGACTTACTTCCAAATAGCAAGGAGCACATTTTGAAGTCTCAGCCTCCTCGTTAATGCTTCTGTATCACATGACATTGTCAAGGCCACACAGTCACCAAACATCTGCCCCCATCAAACTCTGTTATGACTGGGTAAGGTCTGCCTCGTTGTATGGTGGGTCTCACAGAGGAAAGAGGATTCAGACCACTATGGGTGCAACAGTGTGCAGAAACTAGATAACACATGGCTACGCTGGCCCCGGGAGGGATAGTGGTATACAATAAAGGGGGTGTTTACGTCAGGGAGCTGGTATGGGGCACAAATGCTGTGGTCTGCCCAACAGGAGACCAGGGAACAGTAAAGAATGAGACAGGGCAAGGAGGCAAAAATAAGGAGCAGAAATAAGATATGAATTAAAAAAGAAGGAAAAAAAAATAGTGAAAAGAGTCAGGAGACCTATACGAGACAAACCGTCTGGTGTTTAAGTACCTGGAACAGGAGAATGGGTTTCCTTAAAATAGACTTCAGGTTGGAGCTTGTCAGTTCTGATTATCTAATGCTGATGGTTAACTAGTCTGGAAATATACTAAAGAAACTAAACTTAAAGAATTTATTTTTCAGCTTTCCAAACCACATTAACCTTCCCAAATTAATAAGCATATGTTCTCATTTGAAAGCTTCCTAAATAGTTCTCTGCCTAGGATAACTTAAACTACAGCACTATAAAACGGAATTTGCAAAGAGATCTGTGAATAGAAATAGCAGCAGAAGGTAATGTATACTGCATGGAGTGCTGCCATCTTTTGGTTATAACAAATTAGGATTGTTACAAGAGAGCTCTGAATATGTTTAAGCGAGATGAATACAGTCTGAAAGCATAATAAGTTAGGTATTATTAAATACGATTAACATTATTATTAAAATGACTAAGTTTTGTATTAAAGACTTACTCTGAAATGTAAGATTGCTACTTAAAATAATGTATAATTTCATTTAGTCTCTCATTTTATTTATTTTTTAAAATCTTTTAGTTTTTTGAAGATCTGGATAAGCAGAGCAATGAAGGATTTCTTCTCATCTTGTTGCAGAGTGAGTTAAAACACCATTTAAAGCACACAGGACATTACCCTAGTTAATCATTTCTGCAAGTTCCTCTATTAAAACCAGCAGATTGAAAGATAATATTGTAGTATCCATATCATAAGTAGGCCTAATTTTACTTAGATTGATTTCCATTTTCAAGATTTTAATATGCCATACATTTTTTGTTATGTTTTAGAGATATTATACATTTCCATAGTCCCATAGCAGACCAGTGGGTAGCCATTTCCAGCTATTTTTACAGTAACAAATAGTGGTTGCATTTGTTGATAGTAATTAATAAAGAAATAACAATCCTTTTTAGAGAGATTTCCAACAGTTTGGTTGTACATTTTTCTTTCTGTATAAGGCTGCAAAATACTTTTCTTTCTGTGCATAATTCATTTGAATTAATGGTATACCCAAGTTCCATCCTCATCAGAGTCATGTCTATGCAAGTGACTATCATATAGTTACTTTTCTTTTATATAATTTCCACAGGTGAAAAACCGTATACGTAGCGCATATGTTTAGCTTCAGTAGAGTTTAGAAGTAGATGGGATTGTTTTGTTTTGAAGGAAGTGAGCCACTGGTCCTTGAGCAGAGTATCCTTATTTTGATTTTTCTTTCAAATATTTAATGTTATGTTACAGTTAAGTTTATTTAAGTTTCTGGATTCATTTAAATGTAAGAGCTTGAAAATGTGACTTGAAAGGCAGGAAGGTCAATAGCCAAATAACAGTTAAGAGCAGATTTTTTTCTCTGGAGGCTTTTGAATATTCAGGTTTATAAATTTAAGATTTTAATCAGTCTGTAAATATACGTATCCAATATCAGATTTCTCTGCTTTTTCACTGTAAACTGACAGCCACAATGGAAAACAAAACAAAACAAAACCACACAAAAGCTATTACCTTCAGTAGAGGCTTTTTCTGTTGCATTCTATGCAAAGCAGGTGTTTACTGTGTCTAATACTTATATTTCTCACTTATTCAAAGTGTTTTATTTAGCTATTAAGAGAACCAGTGCAATATCTTCTTGGCTCAGGCTGTTTCTTCGATGCATTTTGCAAGCTGCCCACTGATTTAGATTTCTTTTTCTTAGATGAGTGTGTTTTCTTGCTGCAAAGACATTGGCATTCACTCTTCCACATTGTCTGTGTTTTGTCATTTTCTGGTTCTGCTGATGCAGTGATATGTTTTCTGTCAGCGGCGGTTTACAGGCACATTACCCTGCCTGTCAGGAACAGCGAGCTACAAGGATTTCCTGAGGAGAAACTTCCAGATGCAGTGTGTGAGATTTCTCATCTCCCAACTACATTAATTACATTATCTCCCTGAAACAACATTCTAAATGAAAACATTCACTGAAAGTCTTACATGCAGTCCAGCTGCCTGGACTTCTCTAATTCTTCTGTCATCTATAAATAATTCACAGAAAGCTAAGTAGGAGACTGCATACCCATTTTTTCCTCTCTCAATATCTGTCAGTCACGGGTAAGAAAAGATTTTCAACCTGGCGGCTGTGAGGAGACAGAAGTTTACCAATTCCAAGTCTTAAAAAAAGTCTCAGGTCCAGCTTTAATAAAAAATTAAATAGGCTTTTAAAACCCAGGTATTTTTAAATAGATTTAAAAAATACTTTAGCTCTTTATTTATTTTGAAGTTCACTCTCGTCATATTTTCACAAGCTTTATTATAAACAAGAGAACAAAAATTTACCCTGAAAGTAAAAAAAAAAAAGTGATTTTTACACAGTCACACATCTCTGGAAGTTAGAGCTTTCAGAAAAAAAAAAGAAAAAGAAAAAACATGAGAGCTGAAATTAATGAAGATAGTGAAAATTAACACCACTGATACTGAAAGGTTCTTAACTTGAAAAGATGGAGCATTCTATAAGAACAGAACATCACAATTCCTTCCATAGGCAAAATGATCATATTTATTGCTGCCCTCAATAGTTAAATAACATGGATGAAATTTGTTGTATGCAAAACTTGAAGCTATACATAACAGGACTCATTATTTCATGTTATATGTGTTTTCTTTGCAACTCATAGAAGTGGGGAAAAAAATGAATTATGTGATCACTAATAATATAATTCCAGTCAAACGACAAGGAGCCTAAGCTCAGATGTGGTGTAACTGAATTTGTACTTACTTACACCAGTTACAGATTTGGCTCATTATTTGTATTTTCATTTTGTGTCAATAATTTTTGACCCTGTGATCAAAGAGAAAAACACAATTTCCCTTTGAAAGACAGATGGGACATGAGGCTCTCTGAGTTATCTTTTTTATAGTTACATCCTACAACTTTGATTATAATAAAGGGAATTTTGACTGAAGATTATAATATTGGACCAATCATAGCCCTAATTTAGCTCCAAATTGATACAAGTCCATTGAAAACAATTGGTTGCATCTATTTACACCAGAACTGATTTTGGATCAGTTCCTTTGAGAGACTACATTTCCCTTCAGTTATTAGAATCTCGTCTCCCAAAGGCAGAGACTTTATCACATTATTTGCACAAAGGAACAACATCAAATGCTGCATACATAAGGATGTAAAATTAAGTTTTGAGGGAGCTGCATGCTTCTTTCTTTAAGGACTTTGAGGAAGAAAGCATACAACTGTGACTTTATATTCCAGTATCTATGGGATGCTCCATGGAATGGAGAGTCCCAGATTCCAGTTTGCACCCTTTTCACTCTGCTTATTGTAGTCAGCTAATATCTCTCCATGAATCCTCTTTTAAAACAGTTCAAGAAGAAAAGCTGATGGCATCTACAGTGATAGTAGTACTTCAAGATGTTCTTTAAAGTGCTGCAGAAAAAAATAAATGTCTTGGTGACTCTTTTGGAAAAAAATGCAGTATTTCATAGAATCATAGACTCATAGAATTGGTGAGGTTGGAAGGGACCTTCAAGATCATCAAGTCCAACCATTAACTTACCCTGACAAAAACCCCTTCTAAACCATGTCCCTAAGTACCACATCTACCCTTTTCTTAAACACCTCCAGGGATGGTGAATCCACCACCTCCCTGGGCAGCCTATTCCAATGTTTAATAACCCTTTCAGTGAAAAAATGTTTCCTGATATCCAATCTAAACCTCCCCTGACATAACTTGAACCCGTTGCTGTCACCATCATGTTGGTGTTACCATTTGCTGTTACCATCATGTCATGGGAGGCATTTTTCTGCATCTTGAAATTATGTTGTGATTTTTTCCCTCTTCTTCATTGTCTTGTTGCAGGTATTGTTTTCCCGTTTCCTGTGGAGCTGAAATGAATAAAATGCACAAAAGAGTGACAGTTAATGAGAGTAAGAGTGAGAATGCAGCAATAATAGGAGTAATAAAAGGTGAATTTCAGTTCAGAGAAAACGTAAGTATCTGTTTGCAGTATTCCTGAGGATAGAACTGAAGAAACAAGACTCATTCTGAGGCTTGACAGGATTAACTTCCTAACAAATACCTTTTATGAGAGTCTCAAAACCAGCACTTTTGGTGTTTGCATTGGTGATCGCATTGGTGATCCTTTTCTGCATATACTGCGGTATTATTACTGGTTTGGGCTCTCACGTGGGAAAGTCTGACAGTCCATTTTAAAGTTAAGATTTTAATTTCTTAAATTTTTATGAAACTTGCATTTAGACACAAAATGTTGTGCATGTGCTCCCCAAATAGTATTTGATGGAGCTTTATACTCTGTGGTGCATCCCCTTGAGAATATAAGGTGAGATTTGCATGTTTTCTCTCTCCTGAAAGCAGGACTTTCTACTTCAGAAGTAACATGCATGTTCATCAGACATTTGAAGAATGAAGGCCTGAGAGTCTTTGTCAATCATTTTAAAAGGATTTTTTCAAATGCCTTACTAGGGTTTAAAAAGAGTTGTGCATTGTTTGGGGTATTTTTATCAGGAAGGAGGGGAAAAAGGAAGCTCATTAGCTTAAGCTATGTATTAAAGCTATGTATAGCTTTAATAACCTACTTTTGGCATTGTTGTACTTCATAGTATAAAGAACATCTCGAGCAAGACTATTTATATACTGTTGCAAATAATTCTTTCCTCATCCTTTCTAAAGTGTGACTATATGGAGAAGATACAGGTCTCAATATAGACCTGTATAATGGACTTGTCTTTTATCTGGGGAAAATGATCTGTTCTTAGAAGAAAAAATCATGTCTTTTATCATCTCTTAGCCACTTAGTTTTTAGAGTATGTCTACATTCACTGTAGGCAGGGTTCAACACAAGTGTAGGCTTTTCTGTTTTAGAGCATCCTAAAGTAGCTATCTAAAAAAGAATACAGAAGAATCAGTCGTGATTGTCTGTCCACAAATAAGTCTGAAATTTGCAGTGTTGGATGAGTGGGATAATAATGGTAACACAAAATTCTTATCTGTATACGTACCCTAGATATGCTTCCATCATTTTTATTTAAAGCAGTTGCAAAAATTTTGACTGGGATCAATTATTCTGAATGGCTAAACAAAACAGTCAAAAATCCACATAAGTAATACATATATCCCCAACATCCACAGACAGGGATTTGGATCTCCTTAGTCCAGAAAAATGATGGCTGAGGGGAAACCTTATCAACACTTATAAATACTTAAACGGTGGGTGTCAGGAGGATGGGGCCAGGCTCTTTTCACTGGTGCCCAGTGACAGAACAAGAGGTAATGGGCACAAACTTGGGTACAGGAAGTTCCACCTAAACATGAGAAGGAACTTCTTTACCTTGAGGGTGGCAGAGCACTGGCACAGGCTGCCCAGGGAGGTGGTGGAGTCTCCGTCTCTGGAGACATTCAAAACCTGCCTGGATGGGTTCCTGTGCAACCTGCTCTAAGGTGGCCCTGCTCTGGCAGGGGGGTTGGACTGGATGATCTACTAAGGTCCCTTCCAACCCTATGATTCTATGATTCAAAACCACAAGATTTTAAGCCATATTACGCTACTTCATTGACAAATTCATTCTTAAACATATGATTCTTATAAAAAAAATTCTTAAACAACAAGTTTTCAGAATGGACTGTTGAGCAGTTTTCAAAATGTCACAGGTCTTATCTATAGGAATGTAGGTGTTGGGCTTGGGGAGGAAATAAAGATTACTAGGACCAACAAATTAAGGGTAGTGTTCATGTCATATGATATGAATGGTGACATTTTTCCTTTCTCTGGCAGCATTTATGGATCTCTTATTTCTTCTGATGTCTCTTTTTCAGTTAAAATTCTCAAGATCTAAAATCAGTTTCTGACAGGAGCATTTGCCATTCTTTTTGATGCGTGCTATGTATTTTGGCCAACTAGAACATGATGCACAGTGATCTCACATACAGAAATAAAAAGCAATCCTGAAGACTTATACAGAAACTATACCAAACATATCTAGCGTAGTCATACATAAAAACTCTTTCCTCTTGCTGGTTCATTCTTCATTTCATCATCATGCTTAAATATCTAATGCTGGAAAACCAAGTCTATTAGATCCAAAGTAGCAGAGACGCTTCACAAAGTTTTGATGAAATGACAGATCTAAGAAGACTTTTACACTAAAAATTGTCAGAAGATGCACTTCTTGCACCATGTCCCAAAATTATGTTTCTAAAACCTTTACGTAACACCTTTCCACCCCAAAACTCACTAAGCAACTGGTTAGATTAAAAGGTTCTCTGGAGAGTGTGATTCTGCTTTTGCGCTTGTCAGTCCTTTCAAAAAGCCAAAGCTAGAAGCTGCACAGAATGGCAGCAAGGTACTTAGAGGTTTCTAGCCCATGGAAATATACAGGGGACATCTAACATATAATGAGTAAGACTGAAGCCAAAATATAAGTAGTTAAGCTTTTGGTAAATAACAAAAAAGAGTAAAAATAAATGGACAGTTTTTATATTGGCAAGCATTATCTATGGAGTTAGGAAGGGCCCTGTGCTATTCAGCAGATTCATAAATTACTCAGAAAATGGTGAACACAACAAGGGTTTGATGATGACATATAATAAACAAACAAATAAACCTCCCTTCTAGCGAGGACAGTGGTGACTGTTTCATACCCTGTTGCTTTCTGTGTACAATTTTTCCATATGAAATCTGAATTATGAGTTTATTTCAGGTTAAGCCTCATGGATTGCATCAGGCTGAGTTCTTTCCCTCAAGGCTTTGAAGTCTTAATGAACCTAAATACTATTGTCTCCACTATTGCAATATTCAACTTTTTATTGAATATTATTAAAAAATCATATTGAATCTCTATCCAAGGACTAACCTCTAGGACAACAGACACTTAATTTCTTATTCTGCTAAGAATGACCATTTATCCTTATCCTTGTTCTTTACAGTCTGTCAACAAAATCAGTATAATTTTTCCTTTCATCTCATATTATCAAACATAATGAATGTCTACACAGGGTCTTTTCAGTTTTATTTTCCCTGCATTGTCTCTCTCTTTCCTCTCCAATTTCTAAATTAACCTGAATAATTTAATTTACTTAATTCACTTTCTTTGTACCATCTGATTTTATTTTCTACTAATTGCTATATTTTCTCCTCTTTATAAGAGATTAATATCTCCTAATTTGCAGACATCAACCAAAGCCTTAGTATGTATAGGAATAACAGCAACAGACTACACAGGTCCTGTATGTAGATGACATAATACAGTGCGATAACTACAACCAAGAGAGAAAATTCATATATTCTGTATCAGATATATTTGTCTGAGTTCTTAATGCATAAAGATGTAACATCATGGTATTAGCTTTGCATCTGGACTACTGCAGTAAGTGGTTTGGGCACAACACATCACTGACAGGGACACTGATTGTAGCTCTAACGAGTTGGGTCAGCGGTGCTTGATGTCTGCCCAACATGTCAAAGAGCTACGTAACACGGCCATGGCTGTGGGGCTAGCCAGTTTTTGGTCCCAAGCTACTCCCAAAGTAGGGCCTATGCTGTTCATCCTTTGTATTGCATTATGTAAAGCCAAACATCACCATGAATGATCATATGGAAATGATCTGATGCTAAACTTTCTGTTGCCAGGTTAATATTCCAACTTAAAATACCAGCATCTGATGGCCATGTAGACATATTAGCTTATGTTAAAATAAATGATAATGTGTGAAGTAAAAATCTTACTATGCTGTATTTCTCTCTTTTGAAAGAGAAAAATAAATAGAACTAATTTATTTAAGTCCTTAACTGAATAGAGGTTAACAAATTTTAGAGATATTAGAGACAGTCTTAGAAATAGTTTAATAGTTTTTTTCTCCTTAGATTATGGAAAATTTCATGTCTTCTGAGTCTCTCCCTCTCTATGTCTCTTTTTTCTCCTTTCATCTGTTTATTCGTATTTTATATCTAGCAAAATATAGATCCAGAAAATTTATATATGTGTATATATTTTTCTCCTTCAGTTCATCCTCACTGACCTATTATATAGATGAGTGCCTTTTCTTCCAGTGCCTTCTTTTCCTTTGTTTCTGACTTTGGATGTTGTGAATGGCTATGCAATTTCCTTTGCTATATTAAAACTAGCCTTTTTTTCCTAGCACAACCAAACAAAGGACAGTACAAGGACATAGAAACCATCATGAAATGCCTTTTATTTCACAGTTCTTTTCATCTGCTCAACAAATAACAGAAACCATGGTTAATCATTGCATACTTCTGGTTCCCTGGGCACTCATGGAGCTCTCCATATGGTCTGTTCAAAATGGAGGCACTTGCATATATCAGATCTAAATTATGCAAAGAAATACGATCATATAGTGGAACAGAGTAATAATAGAAAAGATACCTGCTCAACAAAAACAGAAACCTAGCTAATAATCACTCTGTATTTCCAACTCCCAGGGTAGGAGAACATTGTACTAAATACATAAATCTCCAGTCTGACATTAATTTCATAATCTTTAAAATATATTCACTCTTGAGCTTTAAATATTGTTCCTCCATGCAAGAAACCCAATAGCAAAATGAATAATTATTTTGTTTTCTTCATTTCTCTCTTCTTTTTGTCTTTGTTTCACCTTGCTCTTGATAAAATCAAGCTCCTCTATGTCCTTTTATTTTTCTTTACCATTTATTTTGCTTCCAATTCTTATTATTATTTTCTTCATTCTTTACTATTTTACCACGTGTTTTTAATTAACATCCCCTAAGATAAGCGAGGTTTCTAAGCAAATGCAGTATTTGATTATATTCTACAGAGAAAAGTTTAAAAAAATTTTGTTTGGGTACTGTAGGCATCACACGGAGTGACCTGTAGAGAAGGTTACAGATACATGTCACCGGTGAGCAAAAGTGGTTTTGATTAAACATTTTTGCTTCAGCAGGTTTTGAGGTAGTATTATGAACCAGGGGTACTATTAAGCAATCAGGCAGGCCAGAGCAAATAAATGTGTCCATTCCTGTAAATTAACATCAGTAAAGTGATATCAGATCACTCACTATGCAAATACACACCTGGGTAGCAGGTATTGGTTACAAGGGCATCTAATGGATGCAATAGCTACCGCAGATTAACCCATTCAGGTGAAAGGAAATTATTCAAAACATGTCAAACCCACACCCCATCCCCTCCTACCCCCCCCCCCC
>VXBO01013583.1:60070-118366 GCA_013400135.1 Rhinoptilus africanus
AAAAAAAAAAGAATATTCTGACTGAAAATTCAGAAGTCAAGAAATGCCCAGACTAAGTTTCCCTGTTAATTCAGCCCACGTGTTGTGGGCCTAAGCCTTAGCCTGGTTAGTGTCAGTGCCTGCCTCAGCTGGAGTAGATTTACCAGGCTGAAAAGGTGCGCAGGAAAATGATATGTGCCTTAATTTGAAAAGCAGCAGAGATGGTATTTTACATCGGGCAGGGAGTAAATAAGCAAATTAAGTAAATCTTGTTGCGGTTCAGGTTTTGATTGCTGCAGCTTGTAACTGGCACATTAGTTCCGAATTGGCACATTTAACAAAGTTCAGCAGATCAGATAAAAATTACTTGAAAGAAAGCTTGGAAGAGTAAGCTAATTGAAAACTTATGTTTTCATAATTTTGTGGTAGTGATGTGAAGGGGACATGATAAAAAAAATCCACACACAATCTCAGAAACCAGTATTTTCTTGGACCATGGCAAGATATCCCCCATCACTCATCTAATAATAATTAATGTAATGAGTATTTAGTCTCTACAGATCTCTCTTCTCCACTAAATTGGCAAGTTGCTTGACAACTATACTGTAGTGTTTCTCTAAGGCAAAAGGACTTCATTTTCCTGTAAAGACAGCAGAGAACATGTGCTGTTGATATGCTCTTTAATTAGGTAAGCACGTACTATTTTTCCACGGCATCTGAGCCTTACTCAGCACATCAGACGGGCAGATACCTGGACACGAACAAGAGTCGTGCAGTGGAAACTAGAAAAAGTAAGCAAATACAGCTAAACCTTGTGCCAAATCCAGCAGATCAGCTGGTGCTTTGAGATTTAAATGTCCAGAAGAAGCAAGGAGAATAATAGTAGTTGTGTGACTACAAATTTACAGTGCAATAACTGCTTTACGCTGACAAAGTGAATGCCAGAGCTGGTGGCTAACAAGATACTGTCTGATACATTTTGAAGATATTAAACATGAGTTTCAACAAGGCTATCACGCTAGAATCAGTAAGGTTGGCCTGATCCACCTTCATCAGTGGGTTAGGCCAAGTTTGTACTAAAGGAGATATGGCAAATTCCATGTTTCATCCCTGTGGCTTTGCAGGGAGATGCCAATCACCTGCTTTGTCATAATAGCAGTTTATACTGCTCTACCCACTTGCAAGAACTGAGAAGGAAGTTTCTGAAGCATCTGAGTTTGTTTTTAATGCTGCTTTAATAGAAAACATATACTAAATGTCGTATACATTTTTGCGATATTCATAGTGTTGTTTTTGTTGTTAAAACTTTATGTTCAAAAGGTAGACATAAAGAAGTTGATTTTGCACTTAAAGCTCTAAACCATAGTGTGATTTTTTCCATAACCAAAGAGTTTCTCATTAATAGAAGGTATCACCTATCACACTTAGGGTTATCTACTGATAAATATATAGTAGATTGGAGCCCTTATCTAAGCTAGCACATTTATGTAGGACAGACCCAGGTAAACATTTTTTTTCTTAAACAGCTTTTAACGTGAAACTGTCGTTGGTATTGCAGGAGACTGAAAAGGTGTTTTCTTTTAATTTGGATTTGTTTCTTCAGCATTCACATGAAGATTTTTAATTCCCTGTCTGTGCTTGGCCCAGTGCATCTTTTCCCACCGGGAAGTTCGGACTACCTCAATTAGACAAAAAACTATGTTTTTATGCACATCAGAGTAACTTTGTCACATCATTCCAGTCCTAAGAGTGAGATATAAACAAGAAGTCTGCCTACTAGTACTGCTGATTCTACCAGCTATGCTATTAGTAGAGTCTGTTAAATGCAATTGTTTCTCTAGGACAAGGGACTGCCATTTAGCTTATCCAGGAGCTAGCCCTTTGCCTTAAAAGATGTCTAAGTCAACTGTATCCAGTGCTTTGTAAGGTTTCTTTCCCTTCCATTCCCTTATGTACAACTACCACAGTTTGATCAGTGAGCAGAGGGACTGTATTCCCATGGGTGTGCATGCGCGCACACACACACACACACACACAGAGACACACATACACACCCCCTTCACAACATCAACAAGAATGCAGGATTGGAGAGAGATCATGCTACTCCACAGCACTTGCTCACCTCCTCTCGCTCACTGGAGCTGAAGCCCTCTTACAACTCTCTCTTTCCTCTTATCTTTCTTCTTGCTAACATGCAAATCTCTTTCTCTGAAAGACTGGTTGCTTCTCAGCCATTTTAGGAATTTACTTTTTTTTCTTTTGTTTTTCAGAAACTTCCTGTGTAGAGTTTGGGTTTTATTCATTTTTTTAATGTCCCTCTGCCCCATCATCCTTAACAAGTGTACATTGTTTTTCACCTTCTTTTAAGCCTGTGACTCTGTTTTAGGGCACCAGATGTTTCTCTGCATGAAAACAGTCTCAGGAGGTTGCTGATTTCCTAGTTACACTGCGCATTTCGTTTCAAAGTTCTGAACTGGACATGGCAATGCTGGAGAATCAGCATGGAGTAGAATTCATTAGAGATATGCTGATGTATACTGACTTGGACTGCAATTTGCTGCAAAGAAACCGAGCACGCATTTGAACAACAAATTTATTTAGAAGGTGTTCTAATGTAGATAATTTTTAATATTTTGGTACTGATACAAGAAGAGAAGCCTGCGGTTCTCAGACATGAGTTTTAAGAAATGCTATGGGTAGGTGAGGAGAAAACACAAAGAACTAACTCAAGGTGAAAAACTCAGGCATATGGAGCCATATGGAGGATGGCCTAGATATGAACAAGAGAAAAATTCAAAGCAATTAGTTGTGAAGCTCTGGGAGAACAGCATGGATATGGATTTATGAATGTCACTTGTCTCAATCTCGATTTGGATTCAATTTATCCCTTATCCCCTTCTCTTCTTACTTGCTTTAATAGTGCAGAATAATAAAAAGAAATAAATCTTCCTACTCTTTTTTCTATTTTGAATAGGAATTAATCAAATCGGCAGGTTATTCTGCATAGTACATTTTGTTGTGACTGTATTTTCGCCAACACATGCAGATTTGATACACTGTGTGATTACTGTTTCTGCAAATCACAGACACCTAATCATTTCTCTTCTTAAATATAGGGAGAATAGATAAGATTCAACTAGACTCCTAAGAAAAGCATGTGAACTTATGCACATTTGGTGCAATGCTTTGATATTATACATACCCATCCATATACATATAGTCCACTGCTTCACTGGAAAAGGGACATGAAACTTCTTGCACTGTTAAATTGATGTTAGGGGAAGTTTTGGTTGAGCTAAATTTGTGAGAGATGTCAAAACTTGCCTATGGGTTATCAAAATACTGTAGTGAAATGACTGCATATCCTAAGTAGCTTGCAATTTTTCATATTGGCCTAACAAACATAATATTGATTGGAAAGAAGAAAATCTATACAGATTTGCATTGAAACGATGAAATCTGTTTGAATTCACTGTCTTGGAAATTTCCATCAAGGTCTAAATCTAACCATGTCAAAAGCCAGCATAAAGGAAGTGGAATACTGACAAGAAGGATTCAAGTTCATTTTCCACCTATGTTAGAAATGGACTGTATGGCCTCAAAAATAAACAGAACTATATGGTACTTCCTCAGTCAGTCCTCTGCTAACAGAGGCAGCGGCTTCATATAGTGCCTCTCACAGGCTAGGTGATTATTTCTGCTTGTACTTTTATCTGCGTATAAACCTGAATAACTATGTCTGCAAGCATGTTAAAAGGCTTAAATAATATTTGAAATTTTTTTGACATCCACAGGTTACTGATACTAAGGAAGTCCAGAACATTTAGGACTTGTAATAGTGTTGTATTTATCAGTGTTTTTCTCTTGTACTTTGATCTTCAGAGTCACTTTCCATTTCAAAGCAATAAAATACTGAACAATTCCCTCAGATGTGGTTTCTGCATATGAATTCTGAGTTCTTTCTGAGACACTCTGCATGACAGCACTGGGATAACAAATAGGCATATAGCTGAATTTTGAAGAATCAGAACTGTATAAGTGCAATTAAAATATTATATTTAATTTTCCTACATGATCCAGATAAAGTCACAGTTAAGCAAACAGTCTGCTTTTCTCTTTACTCAAAATGTGGTTTGATGAGGGGTGTAAAGCTAAAGGTGTTCTTCATTGTTTGGCTAATCAATACCTTACGTACATACCATCATAAAAGACTGTAAAGTTGTATGACAACATGCCCATGTTTCCCTTTCTATTTATTAGCCATCCCATGAGCTTACAGTTTATCAAAGACCCCATTGGTTTTTATTCCCAGGCAATGGTTGTGAGGAATTGCCTGAAAGACCAAATGCCACTCACAGTTATTACCTGTGTGATTCCATTAATTTAAATGGACCCGCTTACATATGTAAGGTCAGAAGCATTTGGCCCATAAACTGCATACCTTCAGTGCTATAATTCCCTAATTTTCCAGAACTAGCTCTGCTAACCCACAGAAAATGGAGGGCTGTATTCAGATTTAATATTCACATACTATGTAATATATTTGAATATGCTCATTTATAACTGCATAGATAGCAAAAATGAAGATGCATGTTGTCATAACACAGACAGTACTGGAACGCTTCTCCAGCCCTCTCCAATGTCTGTATTAAAATGCAGAGGAGAAATGTCATAAGTACACTTCTTGAAATAGAATAGCACATCAGTAACAGTGTTTAAAGAGACTCTGTTCCAGAAATGAAATGTTCATTTCATTTACACTGAACCTGAGGTGGATGTTTTCGCAGGAGGGAGGGAGAGAGAAGAGGGAATGTTGCCAAGGGAGCAAAGATGGGGATGGTTGCAAAGAAACATTTAGCCAGTAAAACACCATGCTTTCTCATAATGTCATGCATCTCACTCACAATAATTCTTTCTTATTAACTGCTTGGGAACAATTTATTTTCCTCTCAGGCTATGAAGGCAAGTGCAAGTGTAGCAGACTCTGGTTGGAGCTGATAAGCCATCCTATAGAAGCAACACTGCTGGCATGATGAGATTTGTTAAGAGGACAATATCCCATTGGCTCAGACAAACTATGCTGTATATCAAACCTATCAACAATAATATCTGCAAAATAATGCCTTTATGTATCTGCCAACTGCCACAGAAAGCTCTCTGGTGTTCCTTTGGAAAGGTGGTTTGATTTTTTTTTTAATATATTTTTTATTTGGGGGTTGACATATACAACAGTTGAAGGCTCATCTAGTCTCATATTACAGCATTTTTAAACACAGGTTCTAAAAACACTAAGCAGAAAACTGCACTAAATAAAACAAAATGATCAGTCACTGCTGTAAAAGAAAAATCAGCCATTTCAACATAAACAAAACAAAAACGATTAACGCATTTGCATTGTTAAACTATTGCTACATCACTTTTTAGAGTGTTTTAACTGAGATACGTGATCTTAAAAGAGCATAAATAAATAAAAAAAAATCGAAACTCATGGTTAAAACTGTATCTCCATTATCATCATCATCATTGTTTTTGAAATAGCATTTTTCTTTTCAAGTTCTTCTGTTTAGTATTTATAAAACTGGTTTAGATGTCACACATTCAAACACTGAGGGACAAATTCTGCTTAGATTTTTTTATATTAAAAAAAAAGCTCAGCTGNTTAATATATTTTTTATTTGGGGGTTGACATATACAACAGTTGAAGGCTCATCTAGTCTCACTTATATTACAGCATTTTTAAACAGGTTCTAAAAACACTAAATAAACCAAAATGATCAGTCACTGCTGTAAAAGAAAAATCAGCCCTTTCAACATAAACAAAACAAAAACGATTAACGCATTTGCATTGTTAAACTATTGCTACATCACTTTTTAGTGTTTTAACTGAGATACGTGATCTTAAAAGAGCATAAATAAACCAAAAAAATCTAAACTCATGATTAAAACTGTATCTCCATTATCATCATCATCATTGTTTTTGAAATAGCATTTTTCTTTTCAAGTTCTTCTGTTTAGTATTTATAAAACTGGTTTAGATGTCACACATTCAAACACTGAGGGACAAATTCTGCTTAGATTTTTTTATATTAAAAAAAAAGCTCAGCTGCTTCTAATGAAAATTTGTGTTGGTCAGGGTCAGCAGGGTTTGATTTATTTGGGGAAAACTACTATCAAAGACAACAGAAGTTTGATCATAGGAAGTAAATTTACATCTCAAAGAGTTATAAAAGACAGAAAATAAATGTGAAAGTTATTTAAAACTGCAGGCTGAAGCTTACTTTTATGTACTTAATATTCACATTCTGGCAGGAAGAATGGAGATCTCATAAAATTTCCGGGAGTGTATTTCCTGTCAAATCTGTTGGTAAGTCTCAAGTTGAACAGTTCAATAACAGTTTGAGTGGCAATATCATGAACAATGCAGACAGAAATTCTATTTCTCTCTCCAATCATTTCATTGCAAACATTTCTGGGAAACCAGTACTTATTTGAGTGGACTGCTCAGCTTTAGATCATGAATGCTGGACTCCCCACAGAGCTTAATTTGTCCAAAAATAAATTTCTTGCTGCAAATTTTGCAAGTATCTCACTTTTCAGTGTAAAGCCCAGCATTCATATCTCTAAAATGAGAACACGAGTAGTTCTGCACTGAGGGCCGGGGAGGGTGGATGTGAGAATTCCTGTGTTGAATATGGGAAGCATTCCTCTCACCATCCACCCGAGCAATGTAAGAGCAACGTGTAGGCAGATGGACAAGCAAACAGGCACCTCCTATTGCAATGAAAATTAACATAATACTTCATTCTTCTTCAGACACAGCCTTCCTGGGGTGGGCTGAAGGTGTCTGTCCTACTCATTGTCTCCCATCTGTTACTCCTGCTGCAGTCTTGACAATGCCCACATCCTTACTACTGTACCGCAGCTCCTCTCCAGCTCCCGGAGCCCACCTGCCAAGTCTGATGAATCAGAGTGAAGCTGCAACCGGTTGGATATATGTAAACAGGGCACGGGGAGGCTGGGATTAATGTAGGAGGAGGTCTAAACCCACTCCCCATCTGAAATCCCGTGTTGCCAGCACAACTCTATCACGTCTCATGTCACCATGCACATACGGAGCTGTCTCTGGAATTTGGCCACATTGACAGTGGCTCAACAATACAAGGGCTCAGAGACTATATGCAAGCTGCTCCTGTGCTCTGTATGGAGAACATGCACACGTACAGAGGTAAACGGTGGATTAACTCTAGAAGAATGATACTGTCACTGCAGCGATTCTCCTAAAAGAGAAATCNTTTTTTGTTTAAGCTTAAAAACTGTCAGGGCATCTCCATGGTTACAATTCGCTGTCAGTCTCCTACCTTCAGCCTTTTGATGCAAAATCATTCAAACATTGGAAGCACCTCTGGTGCTTTCTTCTTACTTTTCCTCCAGCTCCACGTATGCAGGGCTGGTTCATGCACAGAAGAGCAGTGGGCACATATACATTTGCCTCAGCCTTGAGGACCACAAAGACAGCTGCTTCCCCGGAGCTCGCATGCCAGCAGGCTCAAGTGAAATAAAGTCTGTTCTTTTCAGTGGTCCCAGACAACAGGTTTTGAGCATGGACATGATCCGTTTAATCACGGTGGACAAGTCTGAGGCTCTCAGCTACAGTCCCATAGTGTGAAAAAGAAAAACTACAGAAGCAGCAACATATCATGAGGTTCAACAGTTATGGTCCTGGTTGAAGGCTTGTTTTGCCCTGCTTCCCCGCAGATATCCAACACCCAACACATAATGCAGCACTGGGCAATGCTCCACCTCATCCCAGTGAGATCTACCTGTTGGAAATATTTAATAGGGAGCTCTTAGCTCCCCTCAATATTTGGGCTGTGATCTCTCATCATCTTTACGTGTGCCGCTCAGAGGGAAGAGATTTGTTATTTCAACTTTATAAATGAATGCAGCCTTTTCCAAAATGAAGCTTATTTACTAATTAGCACTTTTGATTAACGCAAGCAATTTATGAAGATTATACTCGCGGTGTTCAGTTCAACAAAGCACTTACACTCATGCCAAACTTGAAATTCATCTCTAGTAAAACATGTTAAGAACATAATTTCCTTACTGTAGCAGAGCTGATAGCAAGAAGGAAAAGCAAAACTGTCTCTGTTAAAGGACACTTCACACTGCTGAAATGCTATCAATAGTAAGCAAACTGTTCATGAGCAGGTTGAAATTTATCTGTATAAAGAGATAACAAAAAAGTTGACTAGTAAAATACTTTTTTTTTTCACAATCACAGCTTGATACCGCTCATTGCATTACAGCTTAAGTTCTCAGCTTCACAAAATGGCATTGAGAGCTAGTCTGGAATATTTGTAGATGAAATTGTGTCCTGAATTCCTTTCATAAAAGTATATCCTTCTGCATTCAGCTTCTGAATAAAATATTCTGTATACTCCTGGGCCTCTAAGCTTGTGTTTTACATTGCTTACAGTCTTAAAGAGTCTTTCGCATTGTCCACAAGATGCACGCTGTCTTTCTGGCAGCTACTGCTCTCAAAGTCTTTCTTAGTTTTCTCTCCTTGTCTATCACATCTTTGATATTTATGTTAGTAAGTAAATATCACAAGAAGTGGCAGGTATTGACGTGTTCATACCATCATCCAAGCAGTGACTCCCACAGAAGAGATTATATTTACTGTCATGCTCAAACTGCCCACCTAAGTGTATCTCCACTTTATCCTAAGACCTGAAAAACTGGCATATAGCACAGTTACCCGGCATACTGCCATACTGACAGATGGGCATGAGTTTAAGCAGCCAAGAGACGGAATATGATATCTAATGTGCATTTCAATTGTTGCTTTCCCAGCCAGGAATGTCACATCTGCAGCTTGTTCCCAGTGCTTACGACTATGGCTAAGGGGATACACATAACTAGTTCAGTTCTGAGGTATATTCATTTAGAAAACTGATATCTGTTTTTCCTGGCATGAGACATGGTTTCAGAGCTTTAGGATTAGCTGTCTACAGGCAAGTCCCTTTGACACTCAACCAATGTCTTCCATCAAATTGGCTGGAAAAGCCCACAGTGTATCAACTGACAGGGTGAGGAAGGTGTCCAGAAATATTAACAGGATAATATTAGGTTTTGAAGCAACTGTTATTACTGATACCTAGCACTGAACAAACGGTGCAATGGAAAATCCTTAATATGCCACCAAATTGCAGAGAATCACACAATACCATTTAGGTTGGAAAGGACCTCTTGAGATCATCTAGTTCAACCCCCATGCTTAAGCAGAGTCAGATAGAGAAGGTAGCCCAGGACCATGCCCAGACACCTTCTGAATATCTCCACAGATGCATTCTCCACAGCCTGTCTGGGCAAACTGATCCAGCGTTTGACCACTCGCATTGTAAAAAGTTTTTCTTGTATTCAGATGGAATTTCGTGTTTCTTATTTTGTGTCCATTGTTTCTTGTCCTGTCACTGAGCACAGGAAGTTTGGCTCCCTCTTCTTAATCATGTCCAACCAGTTCTTTTGCACATTGATAAGATCCCCCTTGAGCCCTCTCTTCTCCAGGCTAAAAACTGACAGTTGTCACAGCCTCTCCTCACAGGAGAGATGCTCCAGTCCTTCCATCACCTTTGTGACTCTTCGCTGGATTCTATCCAGTATGTCCGTGTCTCTCTTATACTGGAGAGCCCAGAACAGGAACCAGCACTCCAGGTGCATCCTTGCCAGTGCTGAGCAGAGGCAAAGGATCACCTCCCTCGGCCTGCTGACAACACCCCTGCTAATGTAACCCAGGATGCTGTTGGCGTTCTTTGCCATGAGGATGCACTGCTGGCTCATGAACGGCTTGCTGTCCACCATGACCACAAGATCGTTTTTTGCAGAGCTGCTCTCCACACAGCGGTACACATTCCTCCCCAGATGCAGAAATTTGCATTTCTCTTTGTTGAACTTCAGAAGATCGCTGTGAGCCCAGTGCTCCAGCCTGATCAGGAACGCCTGGATGTCAGCCCAACTCTCTGCCGTATCAGCCACTCCACCCAGTTTTGCATCATTTGCTAACTTGCTGAGGGTGCAGTCTGCCCCATCCTCCACATCATTAATGAAGTTGTTAACTGGTGTTGGTCCCACTATCAATCCCTGTGGTACACCACTCATGACTGGCCTCCCTGGGCCTGACCGTTCAGCCAGGTTTCATGTCTAACACTTGCATGAAGGTTTTCAGAAGCAAGTTACCACGCTATCCGTAGAAATACGTATAGTTATTTCAGAAGCTAAGATTTACTACTGACTCCAAGCAACGCAGAACAACATGATGGTACTGAGTTGTATCCTTCTAGAAATAATTAATTTCATTCTTAGTTGGTAGTTATGCTAATTCTGATCTTTCTGTTCGTATACAATTGTGCCAAAGCAGGTGGTAACTGGGTGTGATTTAACTTATCATCCACACATGAGAGTAAACCAGAGCAACCAATTTCATCCCAGAGAATTTGGATGCAGCTGCCAAACACAAGCTGCTGAAGCTGAAATGTGATTTGCTTTAACAATTTCAGTAGAAGAAGATTAATAACATGCAAAATGAAATGTCTGATGACTCCCACTAATTAAGTCTCAACCAAAGTGTTATTGTAGATCCCATTAACTTGTCATCTTTCTCTTTCAAATTTAAACTGAAGTAGATAATTTGTGTGAATTTTAAGAAAAAATATTTTTTTTACCGGGTGAATCATGGTTTAATTATAAGGATAATATGCTCTCAGTTATGCTGCCATTCATATCACTAGTTTTTAAGTGACCCATCAAAAGATAAAATGTAATGTTGCTATTATATCCTTTGGCCGTGAGTATTATTTTTTTTTTCTGAAGCTAGATTCATGAATTCATGAATGCTCTCTGAAATGGCACTGTTTGTTTTTGACTCTCTGCAACTCTGGATCACTAGTTTAATACTCTACGCTGCTTTAAAAGGAATACACATCAAAGCGGTAAGCTTCCTTCAGCTACACCAGACAATAGAGTTGCTAAAGGATAACAATGCCCCCTGGGAAGGAAATGAAAACGCATTCCTAAACTCTTGTAAGTCAGACCAAAATTGTATCATTCTCTGTATGTGGAGGCAGAATAACATAAAGAAAAACTGCTGGAAAGGGATTGTCGGATAGCAAACACGAAGTGGAAGTTATCAGAATCAGAAAAAGTTTTATTTCTATTTGTTACGATTTCAAAGTAAATAGCTCCACAGGGTTAAAAAAACCCAAAAACCCAACAGTAACTTTTAAGTCGGAGAAGTCCCTGTATCTGGCAAGTAGAGTGTATTTCTTTTTTATAAATTATACTCTGTAATCCATTTGTATTTGCAGAGACATAAACATATCTATTTCTAAAACTGTATATATCAAAGCAGTCAAAATAGTCTTCCACATACGTTTGTAAAATGATAGCATGCCTTAAAGTTATAATATTTATTGAATATAGAAAAAAGGGATTTTTGAGTATTTTTTCCTCTGCTATACTTTTTTACTGAATGATCAGCTTTTAAAATTAAGAGGAAAGCCATACAGAAGACAAAGCTGCAAGAGGAGTCATAGATTCCAATAACCCATTGTACATCTCCAAACTTTCAACCCTGTATTTCTTTTATTTCTCAGATGAAATGAAGTGTATCAAACCCAGTTCAATTTCTGCCTTTTAAAATGTTGAAGGTGAAAAACAGGGAAGCTGTGGATAATGTGGTAAGCAAAAAAAAATCTCTGTGAGAAGGGAATCTTTGTTCTGTATCACCTATTGTCAGAAAAGAAAAGCGGCCTTTCAAAGAGAGAAACGAGAGACTACGTTTTCTTTTTAAATGCAAGGGATAATAAGTTCTACAGAAGTATATGTGTGATATGTAGATCTCCACTGAAAAAGTATTGTAACAGCAGTAGGGGGATAGGGGTGCTGATGATGAGCATAATAGAACAAAGGCAGAAATGTTGCACAAGGATATGCATAAGAGCGTCAGTTGATTGGGCATTACCAAAAAATACTTCCAAACAACATCTGCGGACAAAAAAATATTTCACTAAGGAGCTAGCAAAATTCAACTCAATGACTAGATTTTTGCTAAGATCAGCTCTTCTGTGTTTAGCTGTTACCTTCACATTTATTTACTGTCTCAAGAAATCTCCCTTACCAGAGAAGACTTCCCATGCTAGTCAGGGCATTTGTTGCAGCCTTCTCATCAGCCTGACCTTCAGTTCCCAGTGTTGGGGCCACAAACGGAGAAAATTTATTTACCATTTCCTGAGGCCCTCTGAAATTCACGTCTCACTGGGGACCTGGCTCTTTAGGCCTTACACATCCTCTCTCACAGACTGGCCCTATCTTCTGCTAGAATATATTAGGATATTTTCTTATCGTTGGTCATTCATATTTGCTGCTTTTAGCCCTGTGCTCCACCTTTGTCTTCAATGGACACAGGATCAAACACCATCATAAGAGCCTTCCTAAAGGCACTTACCTCATCTCTCTTCATTATTCCAGCCGAGCTAGTCCTGCTTTTTTGGCAATATGTGGATTTGCATAGACTTCCTAACACTTCTTATTAGAACTTTGTCTCCCTGTATTGCCTTAGTGGACACAAAATATCAAGTCCCTTTTTCTCAGGTACTTGTCTGTACTTTTTTTTCCTTAGCAAAGTGACCAAGGGCATTTTCACATGGAACTGGCTTGGTACAATTGTCTTAGTAGGTAAGTAGAACTATAATTCTCCACAGCCAGAGAAGAGAAGAACTCAAGCTCTTTGTCCATACCCCAACTTCCTTCATCAACAATTTTTATTAGTAATTAGTGGTCCTAAATAGCTAATTATCTCAGTACTGAAATTGAGTGTTATGACTGACTATTTAGTCTTGTCCAAAATCTGACAACCAGCCATCAAACAAAACAAAAACGCTGTTCCTTGCTTTTGAAGCTTTTTTGAGCCAAAGATACACAACCAAAGCATATAATCACTTTATTAAGAACTTCTGAATTATTTATTTGCATCTCACACATCATTGCACGGGACCTTATTACCTGTTTCTGAAAACGATACAAAAATACGTGTATATTCTGGTTATATTTCTTACTTTTCTCAAGTGGTAGCTAAATTTGAACATCTTCTGCTGGAATTCATATTGATTCCACAATGATCTGACTTATACTGCCTTTGAATCAGTCAATGGAAAAGGACCTCAGAGATAGGCTGTTATCAGCCATAAACAGGAACAGAATACCTTCACACTTCTTCCATTCTATCTTCCTTTTTCAAAACTGGGTATATAGCCACTTCTTTTGAAAAGTCCTCTGGTTTCTTTTCAAACCTCCAAACAGACAAAATGAGTGTGCAGAGTTTGTTTGACTTCTCCCTTCATGTATTTAATACTTCAGTGGAATTCAGTGGGTCGTTACCAGAAGCTTTGTTGTTTGAAAATTCCTGATGTCTCTTGGAACTTGTCAAAACTCAGTTCCTCAACAGTGAGTTCAGCCAATGGCTGTCCACCTTTACTGAGCTCTTCGTTAAAGCTCTCATCAAAATATCTTACCATCTATCTATAACGGCATTCCTTGTAAATGTGTATTCTATTCATGCGATAATTCCATTTTTATTCTTTATCAAGCTTTGTTGTTAATATTCTTCCCTCCATACGGTGATATCCTCATAGAATGACCTCACCTTATTAGTATTTCTATCCTGTTCCATCTGTTCTACCAAGCTAGGCAAGTATTGTCATTTGCATTGTTTTATCAGTCTCTTGGCATTTGTTTTATCTTGATCATATTCCTCAGCAGGAGTCTGACTCCCGCTCTGAACACATGCTGTTCTTACACTGCTGGCAGACAGTGTAAATAATTAACCTTTTTACCATTCAGTTTTGCCCACAAAAGTGGCTGCAAAAGGCATTTACTCTACCTTCCTTTACACTTGCCCAGAGCACAGGAATCACAGCCTGAGGCTGCCTGTTGACCTTATTTCACAGTGGTACCAGCCACACTGGAATTAATCAGAGTTTCAGCCATCAGCCTGATCACAGAGTAGAAGTTACTTGGGCTTCGCGATGGCACCCAGGATCCAGGCAATACCGAATGTAAGTTTTATCCTTCTTTCTATGTTCACGTTTTAAGCAGAGAAGCAGCTGACTTATTTTTGGCCAACTGAACGTTTCACAGGTATCCTTCTGTTTAACTACAGTGCAGTCTAGAGTACTAATGGCAGGCAATAAACCCTTCATCTTCTCAGACACAGACCTATTAAGTAACACACTTTTCTGTTCTCCCCCAGCATTTCCAGGTAATTAAATTCTGGAACAAAGGAGGCAACATGGCTTTCCCTAAATGGAATGTGATCTTCACCTGGGGTATTAAAGCAGCACAGCTCTGCTGACATCACTTTATATCCGCTGAGGATCTGGCCCATTGAGTCTTTATTGAGACATGAGTATAATCAGTACCATTAATATCTTGCCAGAAGGCACTAATCCTATTTTTACAGCTTATTGTTTTTTGTAATTTTTTCAATTGTCTTTGCTGATGATTGAAAGAGGATGCTTGCATTACTGATTTCAATGAGGCTTAGAGGAATAAGAATGCAAAAAACAAGGCTTGCATGTGGAGACACTTCTAAATTTATAGTATATTTGTTGGTTCATCTAGATTACATTGGGAGGGTGAATTGGTGTGTAATTTGTGGCAATTCTATGAGCCATTTTGTGCCATGCATAATTTTACCAGTAGATAAAATTGTTCTATATAAAAGTAGAAAGCCTCACACTTTCCTCCACTTGCCTGATTTAACAGGCAAAAGTGGGCAAACAGTAAAAAAAAAAAAAAAAAAAAGCAAGTGAAATAATTTTTTAAAAAAAAAACCACAGGGTATTATTCAATAAACAAGCTAACAGATGTACATTGTCCAAGCACAAATACTGTAGGGCAACAGAAAGATGCTGCTGAATAAAAAATAATTGTTTGACAAAGTTGTTTTCTGTGTTGTTCTCCACTCCTCTGTTCTCAGTCTCCCCCCTTTTCCTTCCTGCCTCTATTCTGACTTTCCCTCTATATGGGGTGGATAAGACCTTCATTACTTTGTTTTTCTTCTCTTCTCTTTTTTTCACCCATTTTCCTTTTCTTCCAACTACAGCTGGATTTATCTTTGTTATATGATCAGTTTTCAACTGTATGTATTGATATATATTGTTACCACTAACAAGGCCAATGAGCTTCCACCAGTTTGGGCTCTGGGGCAGCTTGCATCCATGACATGCAGACTGCCAGCTGGGATCAGTAAATATTTTTTCCCTACTGAAGGCTAGAGTAGGGTTTTCAGTCTCACTCAGCTTGTGTTCAAGCGCTATGTAACAATATCCAGAACAAACCAGCTGTTTGTCACTGGTACCTTATTACTGTTAAAGCGTTAATGAAAGCAGCAAGCTACCTAGTCCACTTTCTTGGGGAATCATAGAATCATACAATAGGCAATAGTTTGGGTTGGAAGAGACCTTTAAAGGTCATCTAGTCCAACCTCCCCTGCAGTGAGCAGGGACATCTTCAATTAGATCAGGTTCCTCAGAGACTCCTCCATCATGACCATGAATGTTTCCAGGGATGAGACATCTACCACCTCTCTGGGCAACCTGTGCCAGTGTTTCATCACCCTCATTGTAAAATATTTCTTCCTTATGTGTGGTCTAAATCCTTAAAACCATTACCCCTTGTTATATCACAACAGGCCCTGCTAAAAAGTTTGTCCCCATCTTTCCTGTGGACCCCCTTTAAATACTGAAAGGCTGCAATAAGGACTCACTGGAGCCTTCTGTTCTCTTGGCTGAATAACCCCAGCTCTCTCAGCCTCTGGTAATTTTTGTGGCCCTTATCTGGACCTGCTCCAACAGGTCCATGTCTTTCCTGCCCTGAGGACTCCAAAGCTGGACACAGTACTCCAGGTGGAATCTCATGAGAGCAGAGTAGAGGGGGAGAAGCACTTCCCTCGACCTGCTGGCCATGCTTCTTTTGATGCAGCCCGGGATATGGTTGGTCTTCTGGGCCACGAGCGCATATTGTCAGCTCATGTCCAGCTTTCCATCCACCACCACCCCCAAGTCCTGCTCTCAATCTCTTCATCCCCCAGCCTGTATTGATATTGAGAGTTGCCCTGACCCAGGTGCAGGATCCTGCACTTGGCCTTGTTGAGTCTCATGAGGCTCACATGGGCCCACTTCTCAAGCCTGTCCAGGTCCTTCTGGATGGTATCCCATCCCTCAGGTGTGTCAGCCTGTGAATTCTTGGGGAAGCACATTAGGTTCTCTACCAGTATTTCATTAATTTCCCAGTTTGGTGAGATGTGGCAAAAGGCAGAGAATTCAGCTGTAATACTGATGTCTACAAATGATGATGTCTACAAAGGATGCCACATGGGACACTAACATTATTGCATGAGCAGCTTTCTTCCCAGTCCTTGTGGTGCTAAGCGTGTCCAGCTCTGAAACTACAGAGCATGGACATCACCTTTGGGTATGGCTGGGCTTTACTCCCAGCAGTGTCCTGGCAGCAGGACGTTGTGTGAGTTCTGTCGAAACAGGTTTTCACAGAGATGCAGTGGGACTCAGCAGAAAGAAAGATGGTTGCATGCGATCAGTTGAGGCCCACTGGGAAAGCAGCTATGTGGGCACCAGCCAAAGCAAAAAATAAAGGCTATATAAAACATTCAACCATTTTGATAGCCTAGCTTAAAGTGAGAAAAACAATGAAAGGCAGAGTTTAAGCTGTCACTTCATCTTTAACTTGTATTTTTGTACCAGTCCAGGTGTCTTTCCCTAGAAGTTTGCAGAACAGTAGAGGAATGGAAATAAATTAATGATAGAGCATGCAAATATCACCAGCATTTTGTCGAAAAACAAGACAAAACAAAATCCATATCGTATTTTAACAAAAGTAGGTAACCAAACCTGATGTGAGTATTTCATTACCTCCTTTGTCATTGTATAACCAGGTAAATTAAGACAGTATTTACTGACTTAAAAGTATTTTAGTGAAATATTGGGAAGGTATTTTAGTGAAGTATTGGGATTGCTGGATTTTTTTTTACTTAAGGGCTGAATAGTAGGATCTTCAATATATTTTCAACGTCATTATAAATGAAGTGAGAGAGCTATCTATTGATTTATCTCAGACCTTTACAATGTAAAATTGGGGAGAAGTTTTTTGAAATCATATACACAAATTTATATGATACAATAAATGACACCTGCCTAATACAGTTTCTAAGTGCCCACTAGGAACACTGTGCCTTTCTCCTTTGATTTAATGGAAATTTGTTACATTCAGTGAAGTACAGTGAAGTGGAGACACCAGGTTCTTTCTTAAATGGGGGAAAATACGAGCCCCGTTACCTTTACATTTTATGAGCTGCTTGCTCTTTAGTGTTTGGCAAGACAAATAGAATTACATACTGTGAGTGACTCAGAACAGAACTTCACTATCAATCACCTGCCTGATTCCGCACAAATTCTGTAGGGCATTCAGGACATTTTGCTGCCTATGAATATTGCAGACAAGATGAATCCCTAAAAGCTTCCTGATGGATTAATACTGGAAAGTAGGACTTTTTCTTGGTTTATAGCTGTTTGTCAAAATGCTATTGCCACTACAACTCTGCAGTAGAAGCATGTCTCTTTAAATGACGGAAGTAACCCAGGGGAATATTGCTGACTCCCTTTGTCACAAGTCATTTGGAAGTAATGATATTTAATATATTAATATTGTCTGAACTACAACAGCAGAAAATGGAGAGTTGTATTAGCTTCTGAGCCTTTAATGTGGCACTAATGAAAGTGAACTACAATGGATGCTTTAATAAAGCCTCATCAACAGCCAGAGTCATCCAAATGTGCAGGCTATGGGCTGGCTGTAAATCTCTGAAGGTTCCTCAGCAAGCGCTATGGGAGGAGAGTCCCCAACACTGTACAGGCAGACTCACTCATCCCAATAAAGCTGTGTGGTTCTTGCCTGTCTCTCTGTAAGAACAAGGCAAATTTCTTGAAACCTTTCACTGCCAGAAACTCTGGAAAGGGACTATTCTATATACAGAAATGGCTCTGATAACTCCAATATACTTGCTCATCACTCACACAGTGCTTATAATGGAGAATTGCTCTGTGAACACATTTCCCTGCCCAAAGACCTCCAGTCACAACTGCAAACTAGGACTCCAAAATGCTTAGATATCTCTATCAATAGTGAATGTATAATAGGAAAATACATTATTTTTATTTTATGTTGACATCTTCTTATTTGAGAACTAAAATGATAGCTTTATTTTAAATAAATATCACTTCTGCTTCTCCACACATCCTCAAGTGACTGTTCCAAAACCAATAGAATAGAATTTCTCCAATTTATGATGCTTTGGTTACAGTGGGGAAATCAGAAGTACAATTTGGCCTATCATTTTTATCAAAATATAATTTTACTTGCATCTGATTCATTAAATTATTTATCTGTCCATCTAAGTACATAGAAGGCATCCATTAGTAAAGCCTCTATTTCTCTAATCAATCTACAACAAACTTACTATAAACCAGGCATATGGAATCACGATATAGTCAACAAAGCATTCGCCATAATGTCCACCCTTCAACCAACCTTGGATGCTCTACTTTTGCTTCTGAAATTTCCTCTTGCTTTTAGCTCATCTCCAGCCTTAAACTGCGCTTCCCCCTCCTGTTAAACAGCTGCTACATGCCAGTCCAAGGACAGCTGCATTTCAATTCATGTGAAAGGATTCCTTTATCTCCCATGACTACCTCTCCAGGTTGTTATAAGTATTAATTAAATTTTGCAGAAGGCTTAGAGACATTTGGATGCCTGCTAAGTATTATTAATTACAACCTTATGCTAAAAGTAGGTGCCTTCAGACTTACACAAGTCCCAAACAAAGTCATATGTGCGTAAGCATTCTTGAACTTTGCAGGAGTTTTCACAAAAAGATGTGAAACTTGGAGGTCAGGCACACTTTCGGTCACAACATGAGCCTTTGCAGAAGAGAAAGAAAATGCCCCAACTTTTCTCGGTTTAGACTTTGTCAAACGAGAGAATATTTTTCTTTATTAGCACAAATATTAAACATGATCTGACTAGTATCACTGCAGTACATCTGTTGTAGTAATGGATATGAATTTGCCAAGCTACTCTCTCATTTTGTTGTAGTAAGAATAAAAAGCCCAGCCCATTAACGAGAACAGGGTAAATGATCTCACTTCATCATTTTCAAAGGGACTGATGGAATATGAAATGAGTTTCATGGCAGTAAAGCATCATGGTATTACAGAAATAGTTTGAAATTGCATAGATAAATGGACAGATAGACAGACAGAGAGCTGCAAACCAGCCTCTTGCATATTAGTGTGTATATATATTTTTTTACACATGTCTGTATGTGTATATATTTATATTCATTTATATTAAGATTTTAATACAGAAATAAGATAGTACTGTCTAACTTTTAATATTTATAATTGTGATATTTTATATGTCTTTACCAGGCACATACTCGTCCTGTGACAAAACAAGTTGTTACAGGTAATAACTGTTGTTTCCATCAGCTGAGGAACTGGCACTGCATGTGTGTGTGCATGTGTGTATGTATGTATATAGATATATGCATCTATATCTACATGGAAAGGACATATATCATAAGGAAACTCGGAGTGAAAGCAATTTAAGGTTTCCTTTCACCATTTAAAATTATTCTATGCCCTTTTTCTGTCTTTTGCCTTCTTTGATGTAACAGGCAAAAATCAAGAAAGTAGAGAGAAAATCCATGGAAAAAACAAATGGCTTTGAAATTACATTAATGTTTAGATGGGATTCTATTTATTTATTTAATAAACATGGTTAAAATCATGTATTGTCCTGCAGTGGCTGGATTCCTCAGAAAAGTTTTGGCCATCTTCCTAAAAAGTGTTATGGAATTGGTCCCCTCATGATATGCTCTAACAGAGATGCTGCAAACTGCTGGAGGGTGTACAGTGTTTCTGGATGCAAACCCAGGCTTGTTATCCTTTCAGAAAAAATTAATTTTATTTAGATTTAAAATGATAAAAGGCACCTATTAAGGTTCTGGTTCATATATTTTGGCTAACGTATTCCTTACAAAATAGAGTGAAATACCAGCTTTCCCTTGGCACTTGGTTAAAATGTCAAAACTCAGCACAAATGGGTCACAAGTTTTAAGCTCAAAGAAAAATAAGGAAAAATAAGATTGTGGAGTTCTATGAAGTCTTTAAGAAAACTAAGAAAAAACACTCTAAGTTCTACTGTAAACATTGGGGGTTAGTTTTCAAAATCACAGTTTCATGTTTAAGAAGTGCTTAATATGAGCTTTCTGCTTCTTTATGTAAAAATCTTATGATGGCTTGACCGATTATACACTATTTTTATGTAACCCTTTGACTTTCTTCAGCACACAACCTGCTCACACAGTGAAGGGGAATAAGGCTCACACAAACAACTATGCATCTTAGTACCTCCTAATTTTCATTAACATGATTTTGCAAGCTAAATAATATTCTTTTTTTTTCTCCTACTCTTAACGTGTTCCATAATATAAATGCTTCTTGTACCATGGTTTGCTCCCAGCTCCCTGTCCCTTAGGGAGCATCCAGCCCTCGCTGTGTCCTGGCAGAAGGGTATTGATAGCTATAAGACTGGGATGGCTGCCCCTGGCAAAATCCACACTGAGTTATGAAGGTCATCAAAGAAGAATTATGTTCAGACCCTCTTATTTGCTAATCAGGCAAGAATACTTTGTATTTAATCAATAGAAGTATATTACAGTCAAATCCCTTATCTTTGTTCGCATAAGATTCCCACAGAATTCAGCAAAAATATGGAGATGTTCAAGGAATATGTCCCCTAAAAGAGAAAGCAAAAAGAATTTTTATTAATAGTAAATGATAATCAACACTTTAATGTTAAAGTACAAACGTAAGAAGCTTAGTAAACAGCTTCAGATGAATAGAAAATAATATTAATATTTTAGGCACGTAAGCAACAATTTTCAAGATGCAGACTGTCATCTGCCAGGCGTAAATGTGAAATGATCCCCTATTTCCTAAGAATCCTAGCTATTCATTGCAGCATATTTCATGCCACATAATATGTTTTCTATTATTTTGTAAATTAAATGTATGAATAGGTAATCCAAGTTTTAGCATTGGAGGTGTGAAATTAGTTCTGTACTCACATGTGTGTTCGATTGTTGGGGATTTAGAATATCCAGAAGCTTAGCTAGGTAAAAATTGCTTCAGTTATATTATACTAAAATTAAAGTAGTACATACAGAACAAGAATAAAATCAGAATAGATTTTTTTACTGAATCAACCATGTAAAATTCAACAGAGATTTTTAATACTGTTTTGGAGATTCAATGGATTTTAAAGAAACCCTTGGTTTAGGCGCTAAACATGATAGTGTGCCTCATTTCTCATAGCCTCTGAGCCTCCTTCACATTGCAGTTATCACAAATTCTCTATAATAACAAGATCATCTTATTTACAAAACCAAAATCTTGCAAAACATTTGCATCACTAATGTAATTAAGTGGTTGTGCACATGCTAATGTGTTCTACCTAATCTTAGTTTAGCAAATTTTCAATTCTGTGTAAGGGTTAGAATTATAAATTTTTCTTTTTAGTAAATGCTTCAGGGTTTAATGACAAAAATTAACTGGATAGCATTAGTATATTCCAAGAGACAAAGAAATCTAGGTTGCAGGAAATTGTCCTGCCACAAACAAACAAAAAAATCTTTCCATGTGAATTTTACATAACTAATGCTAAGTATGTGCTGAGCTTTTGAGAAATTAAATTGCTGTGCTATGTTGAACCATCATTTCATGCTCCAAACTCAGATAAAGTGAATAACTGCTAATCAAATAAACCTAATCCAAAACTCATTGATGTCAGTAGGAGACATTGTACTTGTTCGGCAGTGTATTAAAGTATAGCACTGTAGACGCATAGGCTAAAACACAACTGTCTGAAATGTTCTGAACTGGGACTAGGTGCTGTCTGTTAAAGCAAACTACCTTGAGGCCTCTGTGCTATACACTCAGGTGGAATGCCTACTCATTGTTATATTAAAAGCTCATGATTCCTAAATAGTCCTTTCGTTAATTACTGACTAAGAAAAAAATTGGTCCAAGCCTGACAAAATGTGGAATAATTATGATTGTCAAAGTTCTCAGTCTCTTGTAGACTGGATCCTCAATATGGCTATATAACACACCACTAATAGGGCCTCATTAAAGAGCACCCTCTCAGTCTAAATAATTTCTATATTCACATCTATTAAAAAATAAAATACAGATAAGTTTGGTTTCCTGAGTAAACCCTTTCCATGTTTTTACCCAAGAAAGTCCTAAATCTGCTTACTTATTTCTCCATGTTAGCTCACTTGTAACCGTTAAAATAGTTGACATTTACTACATAGAGTCGTTAAGAAGAAATTGGATGCTAGGCCATATCTTCTTTGTCTGAGAAGAAAGAGTTTCCAGAATAGGGACATAAGTCATTTCAGTAAAACAGGATAAATGTTTTGGCAAAGTAGCAGAAACAAGAAGTTTCAACTCCTCCACTGTGGTCAAGCTGTAATCCATGCAAGGAGTAAAGAAACAGGATTTGAAGGACAATAAACACAACTTTAGGTCACCTCTAACATTTCCTATTCAATGATCTAATCAGAAATATGTCCCAGCTAGGCTCCTTCCCCAGTGCTCAGTCCAGTTGTGTTGGAGACCAAACTACTGGGTTTATGTGTGCTTTTATCTCCTCAAGATGGCTAGAGTATTTGAGTGTCCAGAAGGTAACTCAGAAATGAGAAATCTTATCTTCTTGTGCATCTAAGGCCTTTTTTTAATTTAGTTATAGTTTGAATTACTGCAGCGTTTACTGTTTCTGAACAATTTTATTGCCAGGTCCTATGCAAGGGAGCTCCTACCGATTTACTGTTTCTGAAGATGAAAAGGTTATCTAACAGGCTTTGAGATTAAATATTACAAAAACAATATTCATAAGAATTTTTGAAGATTTTAAATGTCCTGAACATAACATTTCTCTTTCATTAGTCATTCATTAAAAGTGAACACTTTGTGAAAAATTTCTTCTCCCAGAGTGTTTGCTTGCACTTGCTACAAAGCCTCAGATCTACATTCAAATGTCATTCATGAGCTAGGATAGTCTCTTAATTACTGAATACTCATTACCTGAACTTGTTTTCTCTCTTCTCTTGTTTAAAATAGTACCTAATTCAGGAGCGAAAGCACTACCTAATTCAGGAGCAAAAGCACCATCATCTTAGCTGAAGTATCAACTAAACTTCAAGAATTAATATTAGCAGTGGACATAACTGAATTGTGTTCAATTTATTACTAATTATTTTCATTTCCAGAGACTGCTCAAGCAATAGGTCACAACATTACTGCTCACAGAAATACAGATCTTGTTAGAAAACTTCTCAATTGTTTAATAAGTGACTAACAGTAGAAGGGGTGATAAATTCTGCAGCCCAGTGAAGAGTCTACTTTCAAGCACTTGGCTTTGCAACCTTAGCATTGTTGTCTTAACTTTTTTTCTGTAGAGTTTTATAATGAAGATACTTACTGAATATTTAGAGCTTGTCGTGTCCACTTACAGTGTACTTAAGTATACTTCAGACTGCAGTGAAGCTATATTCATCACACTCTTGAAGTGGAAGACAAGTACTTAAGATTCAATAAAAGCAAAGCATTATAAACCTGCAACTTTTATGAAGTCGATATGAAATAAAACAATTAAATATAATTTACAACTTAATAAAAACTGAGTTAATAAAACATCTACCTACAGTTATGAGTTTCATATTAATACATAAAATAAATTATATCATAAAATTATTTCAAACTGGAATCGAAAAATAACCCTTAAATAAGCAGTCAAAAATATACCACCAACATCAGCATTTTACTGTTGTAAAAGCCATGGGTCCAATTTCCCACATAGTGGAGTTAATAAAGACTAGATTTTTGTTCATACAGTGAAGTTCAGCCTTTCTTTAGTTTCTCTGATGTGTGCAGTTAACAATCGCTGCCAAATTAAGATAAGCTTCCAACCTTTTTATTTCCCCATTGATTCCTGGAAGCCAAATCTCACTGTTTTTTCTTTTACTTTTTGAATCAGATTGATCATTTTTATTGCTTTGCATGATTCACCACACCAGCAATTTTCCCATTTGTATCTTCACAAAAGCCATATCTGAAAAAAAGATCACGGGCATTTATAATGTTTCCAAAATGAGACTCCAGTGTCCACGTTCATATTTGCTGTCCTCTCTCTGGCTGTTCTCCTTTACTCTGTTCCCTGTCACCAAAGACTTTGGCAACCTGGCCAATGTGTTCTCTCTCTGGTTTTCTACCACAGCCTTTGGAAAAACTTTCATCCTCCTGCATAAAGGAAATACTCTTTAACTATAGTAGACAGAGCAAACCAGCTGGTTCATGTTGGATCTTGGGCAAGCAGAGAGCATCACACAAGAAAAGTAATGCTGTCTGTCAACGCCCTCCCACAGAAACAGCCCAGGAAACACATACGTAGGCTGAGAAAGGCCGACGTGTGTCCAATGCGTGCTGGCTCCTACGCTGATCCTGGATGCCGTGCTTGAATCAGGCATTAAACAACACCACGATGGGTGGAAGAAAAAGTCAAATCCCACAAATTAATGTAGTTTCCTTGTATATTTTTTGGAGAGCAGAAGCATGTTAAAGATAATCAGGTCACTTGCTTTACACATCCTCTGTTAGGTGTGGTTTTCATTATTCACTGCAGCTTGCAGTCCCCATGTCAATGCCTTCAGGATTGTCTCCTCCTTTTAGAGAAAAGAAAAAGCAATACAAGTTGTAAAAACCCTGGTTATTCAGACGTGCATGCAGAAGCTGATTTATTTTTAATAGAACTGCAGTACTTTAGTTTTAAATCATATTAATGTAAAAGCATGTTTCCTAGCCCATTACAGCTTAAATTGTGCAGATTAATATACTACTTCTACTACTGCTCTGTTTTGGGAAGCAACCAAATTGAAAATTCAGTTCAGTCTGAAACAAACGTATTTTTATTATTATCTTTGATATAACTGGTCTTGTTACTAACAGTATATATTGCCAGCGTAATTTGAGGCAATTGAAATAAATGAGGGTATAGTTATGCCAGATAAAATATAAGACCGTTTCATTTCCTCTGTGAAATGTCAGAGTTTATGATTCTGGTGTCTAGAATAGAATACAGTTGAGATAACCACAACCCACACACCAGTTTCATTTGCGGATTGCAGACACTCCTTGATCTGTGCCCATAGATTACAGTAGTATGTTTTTAAAGAGCTCATCATTTATATAAGAAGACAAGAGTTGAAATGAAAATGTGTAGAGGAAAACAGCCCTCATAAAGTGAAAGAAGCCCAAGATAGCTGTAAGGTGACATAACATCTATCAGTGAAATGAAACAGCTGTCTCAGGCAAGACAGATAAAAAGTAAATGACTTCAAAGCAGAGGAGGAAAGTCAGGACCAAGCCTGGATTCCTCCATCTTAAGGGAGGTCCATAACAAAGAAAGGAGCTTGAATATTAAACATAAGATTTTTAAAACTTCTCCTTCTCTGGCAGATGCTGGACAAATATTGGAATAGATGGTACATTGCTGGGATTCAGTAAGGTAATTTTTGTCATTCTCTGTGTTCTTGGTATGCATATGAAAAATCAGGCGGTTTAGAGAAAACTTAGAAATTTTGAAAGCATCACACAATGGCATTTCAAAAATTTCTGCAAGTATATTTTTCCACAACAACCCCTCTGTTAAATACACAGCAATGATATGAAAAAAAAAAAAAATCACTCTGCCTTAAACACAAAAAGTCATTATGAAAAGTTGGAAATTACTGCTGAATGCTGAAATGTTGAGGTATTTCAGAGTTGAACGTATTGGCATTCCAATTAAACGAGAATTAGTGCCTGTTTCCTTAAAGTTTCCATTGAAACTAAGCAAGTGAAAAAGAACTAATGCAGTCTAGCCTGGAAGGAAATAATAATTTTCAATGCCCTGCAGCAGATCAAGCAAAATTATCCTACTTCAAACATTATGTCATTAGAGTTGATTGGGATGATTAGTTTCGATTGGGCAAAAAATAGCCCAACACCAAAGTAAATTATCTGATCAGATGGAACAATGGAGAGAGCTTCAAAATTTGTTTTGGATTTTGGGTATTATTTTTACGCAAAGTGAAAACTGTGCGATTGTAACCATGTTTTATATTCCTCATTATCTGAAGTCTTGCTTCCCTATATTTGCATGTGAACTTAAATTCCTGGCATAGTTCTGAGCACCTATTGGTGAACAGGTCCATGATAGCATGTGTAAATGAAAAATGAAGGTGCTTGAACTCTTCACAAGGCTAAGAAAGATACAATTACAATTGTTGATTAACACCCAGGAGGTGTCTGATTGACTGCAAGATAAAAACACAAGTATTTTTCCTGTCATCAAACAACCAGATCACTGGAAAGAGTAGTTAAAAGTGAAAGACTGTTTACTCTCTTGTTTTCTTGTGTTTGTGCTTGGGGTGCTTTTTGCCAATTAAATTAGCCCACAAGCTGCTCAGAAGTACAAATATAATTTGCGCTATTCAAGTACTGTGATGTATCCATATGAAGGAAATTTACTAAAATATTGCCAAATAAATATTTCCATTACAGGCTAATATAAAAATAATTATTAGCTGCAGTAGTAGCATAGTCCATTTTGCTAAATACTAAAAAAAAAAAAAAAGCAGTCTTGCACATGAAGAAATTACTATTTAAAACAAGACAACAGACACAGGAGAAGAAAACTACCTCAATAAACTGGACAGGTCAGAGCTTATGGACTACTGGGTGTCATTGCTGTCTGTCACACTGCCAGTGAGGTCCAAGGTGCAGCTTTAGTTCAGCATCCTCCCAGGCCACATCTAGACATTATACTGGATTTAACTCAGGACAGGGAAAAGACCCACCAGGTAGTGCAGGTGCAGCCAACCTATTCTGAAATGTTAGGTTAGCTGTAAGGATGTGACTCATAGCCTGACAGCTGGCCTGAAATTGGAGAGATGTTCATGATCTATTTTGTTTACAGGCATGTTTTGCTATCTATCATGAAAATATTACTGAAAGCTCAATGGTCAGTGATACAGTGGCCTCCAAAACAAATTCTCCACTAAGTCTTACTGTAAGACAGAGTGGGTGCATGCTGTGTCTTCAGAAATATTTACCACTGAAGTACATCAGGCTTGGAGGGTGGAGAACAAGAGCATCAGGACTGTTAAACAGCTGGCTTTTTAGAGGCTGACTTTGCAGCGTGGGTCACTGCTCTGAACAATCTCTGCTGCTTCATCTGTGGGACTAGCAACAGGCAATCGCCCTTTTCTTCCAGTCTTAACTCCTGACTGATTTGATTTGACCTTCACTCATCTAAGGAAGGCAGTGATAATGATGATGATGAAAATGCAACTGTTTAAAAAGAGGCAACAAGAGACTTCACTGTAAAAGGTTTACTTCGGGCAATACGTTTCATAGACCAACCTGATCCCCACAGCCAGCTTCCAAAAATCCCATTGACAATCCTGCTGATGCTCCTCCAGCCTTACCATGCTCTGTGAGGTTTACTGTCCCCATCAGATAAAAGACAATATATTTACCATCATGTTGTTTGCTAATGTCTTTGATATCCTGAAGGACAATTCATTGTTTTAATGCATGATGTAGTGTCATTCATCATGCAGCAATAGCATTACTAATCGCCTTTCCTGTTTGCATCAGCCATCACTCTTCAGCCCCTATTGTATCTGAATCAATCTGAGCTTGTTTATATTAATCATGAGTTGTTTGTAGAGCAAAAAGCCAGTCGCAAATTGTATGCACAGGTACCATACTGCAGAGAAACAGAGAGCTGAGTATTAGAGAAGATAAAAAAAGAAAATGAAAAGGATGTTTTCTTTTCTTAGGTTTATAAGGCAAATAAATAGATTAAACAAACAGCATATAATCGAATGTTACAGAGAAAAAAAATATTCAGGAAGCCTAATGTGAAAATGCAGATAAGCTAATTTAAAAGAAATTGAAGAACTTTCAAACTATCAGAAGACTTAAAAATTCCCTTCTGATTTGCAGTCTTGAAGAACTGCAATACAATCACTATGAAATGTTGCACGCACCTTTGCAATGGTACAGTCTCTAAGGTGTAGCTCTGTGCTACGTTCAATGCATTTGTACTGAGATTTATCAACCTCCTCTCCTAAGGGTGCAAGCTGTATATTTATTTATTTTCATTTCCATTATTAAGGGTTTCTTACATTATACATCAGCTACTGGGATTAATGTGGTATTCTATTGCTTATAAAAAAGGATTAGTTTTGACTCTTCAGTTTACAATTAAACCTAAATATAAATGCTTCTTGCATTCATTTGTTACAAAATGCATATGCCTCATTTTAAATCAAAAAATAATTTTACATCCAAAATAGTAACACTGAAATTGTGAGCCGTCAGAAGTGAACTATATCCTTAAATAATTCTCTGACTCATGGATATTATAGTTTTCCATGGACATAATATGTCATAAACCACTGTATTTTAAAGACGATGGTACAAAATAACCCTACATAATATTTCATATGAATATTTCCCAAGGCACAGTATAAAACCAGGATGTAAAAGGTGCTATATCATTTAGAATTAACTGAGTCAAGAATTCTTATTTTTCTCTTTAGCTTTTAATATTTATTAACCTGTCAACTTGGATGCAAGCCAAAGCTGATTTCCATATTTTTACTAATGACTAAGAAATTTTCTTTTCTAATCTTAAACCTTATAATAGAATAGCTCACAGAGAGCAGTTTCAGACAACAGTAAGAGTAATCTAAAAGTACAGTTCAGCTACAACCGTACTTTTTACATCATCAATCCCATTTCACATAGTCAGTTCCCCCAGAGTATTCATAAAATCTAGATATTCGTAGATATATGATATTCATAGATATTCATAGATATTAGGAAAGCAAGGGGAGAATATAAGCAATCTTGATATCAAGGCAATATTTATCAGTAGCTAGTTTAATGTATAGCAGAATATTAGCATTAAAATAATTCCAAAGAGCAGAAGAAAGAAAAAGCATTCTGTTGAGCCAAGGCATTGGCTGATATTTTTGTAACCAGATCTGGTAATGGTGTCATTTTAAGTGCTATGAAGATGCTTTGATACTCTTTATTTTTTATTAACTAAATGCTCACAAGATACAGTTCCTTTAAAGTTATTAAAGTCATACATTTCTACCTGCTAATGCCCAAATATATGATGCAACTAAGATAAGGACTCAGACTGCAGAAACAATCAGAATCTATTCACACTGAAAAACTCCTACTACTGCAAGGCTTGTATTTTTTGTGTAAACTATTCCATTAATTTTTTCGGGTTTTTTCCACGTTTGTTTGGTTTTTTTCAGTGGGTTTTAGCATGGAAAGCAAAGAAAAGGTTGCCCCATTACTGTGGTATGTGAGAAGCTGAAGAAATGACATTGGCAGCCACCACACAATGAGGTCAATCAGGGTGGTATCACTCTAGCAGTGTGGTTACATACTTCGACCTTAGGCTGAACATTTCAGGAAAGTAGTAATAAAGGCATTTAAGGCACAGCAATAGTCTCACCTACAGGTTTCCGGGCATGACTTATGGTATGTATCAGACTGTCAAGAGCACTGGAGTTATTTAAGAATGGTAAAAACAAAATTTCATAAAGGCTCAAGTGAAAAAGCTTGGCCTGAGAGGGATCATTATTGATAGGAATTATTGAATGGATAGGCAAACCATTAGATTATCACAACATACAAAAATGTCTTTAAAGGATTCATCCATCTGAAATAGGATTGGAAAAATATTACTGAAGACATTCTTTGTGAGCTGGATATATCTTCTGCAATGTGATTTATGAAATTGGAATTCCATCTTCTTCTGTATTGTTCTGTTAGCTGAAAAGAAGATTTTGAAATGAGAGTTTTGTTCTAAAATTAAGATTTATTGAAGAGATAATCAGAAAGATTAGACTTGCCAAAGTCTGCTGGATGTACGGTCTGAGCATCTCATTTTTTATTTTGCCAAACAACTCCTTAAGCTCACAACAAGTTTTCTAAAAATCATCATCCTTTGCACAAAGCGTTATTTCATTAATTTTTTTAGTAAATCACAAGGTAATCAGCAGATTACTAAGACATCAGAAGTAATCCAAGATACCTAACCATTCTCATGTTGCTTCCAGGACTACAAGGTGAAAAATTTGTGCATTATTCGATTTTATTACTATTTATTCCTTTCATGGAATCATAGAATCATAGGGTTGGAAGGGACCTCTGGAGATCATCTAGTCCAACCCCCTGCCAGAGCAGGGCCACCTTAGAGCAGGTTGCACAGGAACCCATCCAGGCAGGTTTTGAATGTCTCCAGAGACGGAGACTCCACCACCTCCCTGGGCAGCCTGTTCCAGTGCTCTGCCACCCTCAAGGGAAAGAGTTTCCTTCTCTTGTTTACGTGGAACTTCCTATACTCAAGTTTGTGCCCATTACCTCTTGTCCTGTCACTGGGCACCACTGAAAAGAGCCTGGCCCCATCCTCCTGACACCCACCTTTTAAGTATTCATAAGCATTGATAAGATCCCCCCTCAGACGTCTCTTTTCTAGATTAAAGAGACCCAATTCCTTCAGCTTTTCTTCATAAGAGAGGTGTTCCAGTCCCCTAATCATCTTAGTAGCCCTATGCTGCACCCTCTCCAGCAATTCCTTGTCCCTCTTGAGCTGGGGAGCCCAGAACTGGACACAGTACTCCAGGTGGGGCCTCACCAAGGCAGAGTAGAGGGGGAGGATGACCTCCCTCCACCTGCTGGCCACACTCTTCTTGATGCACCCCAGGATGCCATTGGCCTTCTTGGCCACAAGGGCACATTGCTGGCTCATGGTCATCCTGTTGTCCACCAGGACTCCCAGGTCCCTTTCCTCAGAGCTGCTCTCCAGCAGGTCAGCTCCCAACCTGTACTGGTGCAGGGGGTTATTCCTCCCCAGGTGCAGCACCCTACACTTGCCCTTATTGAATTTCATGAGGTTCCTCTCCGCCCAGCTCTCCAGCCTGTCCAGGTCTCTCTGGATGGCGGCACAGCCTTCCGGGGTGTCAGCCACCCCTCCCAGCTTTGTGTCATCAGCAAACTTGCTGAGGGTGCACTCTATCCCCTCATCCAGGTCATTGATGAATATATTGAAGAGCACTGGGCCCAGTACTGACCCCTGGGGAACACCGCTCATCACTGACCTCCAGCTAGACTCCACGCCCCTAATCACAACCCTCTGGGCTCTGTCCTTCAACCAGTTTTCTATCCACCTCACTGTCCATTCATCTAACCCACTCTTCCTAAGCTTCCCTTGGAGGATGCTGTGGGACGCTGTGTCAAACGCTTTGCTGAAGTCAAGGTAGACCACATCTACCGCTCTCCCCTCATCTATCCATCGAGTCATGCCATCATAGAAGGCGATCAGATTAGTCAGGCATGATTTCCCCTTGGTGAATCCATGTTGAGTATTTCCGATAGCCTTCTTTTCCTCTACATGCCTTGAGATAAGACCCAGAACGAGCTGTTCCATCATCTTTCCAGGGATGGAGGTGAGGCTGACCGGCCTGTAGTTCCCCAGGTCCTCCTTCTTGCCCTTTTTGAAGACAGGAGTGACATTGGCTTTCCTCCAGTCTTCAGGCACCTCGCCTGTTCTCCAGGACCTTTCCAAGATGGTGGAGAGGAGCCCAGCAATAACTTCCGCCAGCTCCCTCAGCACTGTCTGGTGCATCCCACCAGGGTGCATGGACTTGTGAATATCTAATTGACCTAACTGATCCCTCACTTGATCCCCCTCAAGCCAGGGGGGTTAGTTTAATAGCTTTACATAAATATACATAGAAGAAGTCTTGATAAAAGCACATGTTGTATTTCTCAAGGAGAAGGAAATACTACTGGTATCCCTGCTATCTGTTTCATTGTATTAATTAATAAGTCTAGTCACATAGTAGCAGCCCTGAAACATGACAGGGAAGTAAATTGCTCCATGCTATAAGTGGTAGGGTATTTACATATTTGTCCAGTTTTTCCACTGATCTACAAACTTATTAGTGATTTACATGAATTTTTTACTTTACAACTTGCACATAATGTTTCTGACTGAACATCAGATGAAAGCTTAAAGAAAGGCTTGGTGTTGTAAAGGAAAACTCTTTTCTCACTTAGCAACAATTCATCATCCAAGCCTAGGGCCTCCTGAAAGCAGCTGCAAAGAAAAGAGTAGATGTTCTGTTTTTTCACTTGCTTTCTGTCTGTCATTTATTTTATTAGCAACACTACAGGGGACCAATTATAACAAGAATAAACAAGATATCTATTTGGGTTTTTCATTATTTGACTGCTGCGGCTCCTTTTCCTCTGTTTTCAGTTGAAAACACCCCATGGTTTTGCCTATAAACAGGATTTTGGAAGCATACTTAGAGTAATGGTATTCACTGGTGCAGAATAAACTCAATCATAATGTTAAAATGAAGTCTCTAGGTTTTTTTCTGCACAACTGCAAGCTTCAGTGTGAATTTCAGTCTGGCTTTACCTTACGCTACCTTTAAAAGAGTAATTGCAGTGCGACCCTTTTTCAAAGACTTTGCCAGAAAAGAACAGCTTTAGCCACTGGTCCCCTGTAGAGCTTTCAGGAGGTGTACTTGAATTAAATAATAGCTGTGCCCATGTGTCTAGGTCAATGTTGTCAAATTTACAACCTCTGTCAAAGGCAAGGCCAAATCTTGCCTTTGTTGGCCCACATGACTTATGACTTATCTTGTATATCCTTATGGTTTACAGTATTTGCCCTCCTATAATAACCTTGAAGAACAAAAGCATACACTACAAAGAGAAAATTTTCACTATGCTACAGCCATTCAGCATTGATTCAATGACACACTTAAGACTTAAGCCCATTGGTTCTTTTGAGTCAGCATGGAGGAGTTTTGTGGGGTTTAAAAAAATGTAAAGCTGTTGCACTCAGCCTGCCAAAAAAGGGGGTTTATACCACATCAAGCCACTGGCTAGTGGTTGGGCATGAAAGCTTGGTGAAAGGACCAGAAAAATGAATGGAAGGTATTTGTTCATTCGATATTGCAAGCACAGACTGAATGCAATTCCAAGGTTTGCCCCTGACAGACTTATTTTTGATCATTATGATTCCAGCCATAATTTCCTGCTAAATCACAAATGTTTAATACCATATGAACAAGAACACAGAATAAGGGAAATTATTCATACCTCTATTCACACTAACACTTACAAGATCTGTGAGAGTCCTTGTTTAAAACTTTGCATTCTTGCATTCATCTTTGGTTTTATTTTGTATGAAATTTACCTGCCTGTGATGCTTATATGCTTCCCAAGCTAATTTGTCTCACAGCTGCCCCATGTTTCTCTAAGTCTGTGAAATACTTTCCTTGATACAATATGTAGTCTTATTTCTTCTAGAAGACCAAAAAACACCAGCCTACCTATCATTTGAGTATCAAAAAGCAATGACAACATTCATATTAACTATCAATAATCATGTGAGCAATAGGATGACTTGCTGACGTTGTTAAATGTCATTTCTTATACCTCAAATGTATTTTATATAGATCGTAAATCTTCTGGGCAGGAACCCTTCCTCTTGTCTGAAAAAGTATGAATAGCTGTAGCTGCACGTTTTGTATAAAAGTAGGGCAAGGATAACAGTGAAGACAGTTTTGTGGACAGTTTTTGCGTATAACTTGATGGCTGCTAGTTTTGTGATGGTTTTGGTCCGGAGGCCACATGCGCACACAGTGTTACCAATGTAGGTTGCCAGATTCGGCACTGAAAATTGAGTATGGAAAGATGGTGGCCTTGGGATATTTCAGCATATTTAGCTGCTATTGAACTTTGCACTTGCTTGAAAATATCTATTTCTTTCCAACTTACTACAGTCTAATAAAAAATACTATTTCTTCATACAAGCTTCAATACAAATAACTGTTTCTGTATTTTTTATTTTTGTTAAGCAGACTTCACATTTATATTGCACAGGCAGTATCTCTACACTTGACAAAAATCATAAAAGAATACAATGATTCTGTTTCAAATGGTCATTAATACAATTTTACTTCCACAGAGAATGAAGTGGAAAGAAATTTATGAACTATGTTCCAGGTTCAGAAAAAATAAAAGGAAGATCTTCACTTGGTGAATTTATCAGATCTATGATGATTTACCGTAGGTGAGGTTCTGTCTTATATTGTTGGAGCAGAAGGTAAGAAATACACCATTTGGATTTCAATTTGGCTTTGGATTTCACACAATATCACTTACTAAATTTATGAGTGTGCTTAGGGAGTTAAAAACAACCTATGATATCACAACACATCTTTGTGAAGCCCTGTCCTTCATGACTGACAAAAACTAGTGAAGAAACATGAGCTTCTTAATGATGAGTTTGATAGTAATGTTTCTTAGATGGATACTAATGTTTCTCAATAAGATAAGCTGTCAGTCCTACATAAGCAAGTAAAAACTTTTGCTAAGTAAGTCTTCCTTAGATATTCACAATCTCACTAGCTATTATTCCTGAAGAGCATATAGCTTAACTTGGTGTGGATGACACGTGGTGGTCAGTTTTGGGCCTCTCACTACAAAACAGACATTGAGCTGCTGGACTGAGTCCTAAGAAGAGCAATGAAGAAGGTGAAGGGTCTAGAGCACAAGTCTTACAAGGAGTGGCTGAGGGAACTGGGGTTCTTTACTCTGGAGAATAGGAGGCTGAGGGGACATCTTATCACTCTACAACTACCTGAAAGAAGGATGTTGCAAGGTGAGGGTCGGTCTCTTCTCCAGAGTAACAGGGACTAGGATAAGAGGAAATGGCCTCAAGTTGTGCCGGGGAGGTTGAGCTTGCACATTAGGAAAAATTTCTTCCCTGAAAGGGCTGTCACGCATTGGAACAGGCTGCACAGGGAAGTGGTTGAATCCCCACCCCTGGAGGCATATAAAAGCTGGGTAAATGTAGCACTGAGGGACATGGTTTNGAAACATGAGCTTCTTAATGATGAGTTTGATAGTAATGTTTCTTAGATTGATACTAATGTTTCTCAAGAAGATAAGCTGTCAGTCCTACATAAGCAAGTAAAAATTTTTGCTAAGTCGTCCTTAGATATTCACCATCTCACTAGCTATTATTCCTGCAGAGCATATAGCTTAACTTGGTGTGGATGACACGTGGTGGTCAGTTTTGGGCCTCTCACTACAAAACAGACATTGAGCTGCTGGACTGAGTCCTAAGAAGAGCAATGAAGAAGGTGAAGGGTCTAGAGCACAAGTCTTACAAGGAGTGGCTGAGGGAACTGGGGTTCTTTACTCTGGAGAATAGGAGGCTGAGGGGACATCTTATCACTCTACAACTACCTGAAAGAAGGATGTTGCAAGGTGAGGGTCAGTCTCTTCTCCAGAGTAACAGGGACTAGGATAAGAGGAAATGGCCTCAAGTTGTGCCGGGGAGGTTGAGCTTGCACATTAGGAAAAATTTCTTCCCTGAAAGGGCTGTCACGCATTGGAACAGGCTGCACAGGGAAGTGGTTGAATCCCCACCCCTGGAGGCATATAAAAGCTGGGTAAATGTAGCACTGAGGGACATGGTTTAGTGGGACTTGGCATTGTTAGGTTTATGGTTGAACTCGATGCTCTTAAAGGTCTTTTCCAACCTAAATGATTCCATGATTCTATGAAATTTCAGCATTCCTTAGCTGACTTCAACTACTCCTTTAGCTAAGGGCTCCTACCTCTGAAAATGGACTTATTAGAATCCTGTCAGACCTTTATATAGAGACTCTCATGCTTGAAGCAAAATTTTTATTTCATTTAACATTTAATGCTTTCATTTCCATAATTTCCACACTTCTTATTACTTTCATACTTGACAACAATTGCTACAGAAAAAGCAAATAAACAGTGTGTGATTTGATTGACAAACCACAATACTGGAGGCTTATCATTTGCAACTCGGAGGAACTCAGGCAACCAAAGGTGATTCTTTTCAGCCTATTTCCTTAGAAGTTCCCTATGGAGTCCTTACTCTCAGTGCAAGAGTTTATACAGGTAATAATGAAATGCAGAGAAAGTCTTCATTGGGTTTTGGTCCATCTTTGCACAGTTTCAGTCAATGTTATTTTGCGAGGAAGGAAAACTAGAAGTAGTGGAAAACTAGCAAAAAAGAAAACTATAATCTAAAGAACTAAAGACAGAGAATGCTAATTTATTAATTAGTCTATTCAGACCATAGCTCTGTCAAGTTCTTTGACTTCATTTTGCTAAGCTTCCTAAGTCGACATCATTTTCCTCTTATTCAGTGTACTGAATGCCAGTGCTCTATCTGGAAGGCTAACTGTAGAGGTACTGATAGAGTCATCCTTGTTTTATTTTGTACTAATTTAGTGTCTAGGAAGAAAGTTTCACATGGTCCATATGATGAATCAAAACTACTACACACCTAAATTATACTTTTCCCCAATGTCTTTCACATTTCTTGAAAGAAGGAGGAGGTTAGGAGGATTGAAAGCTCTGTGCTGCCCTGAGACTGAGATTTTGCAGTTCTTCATCCTGCAGGACTCCACAATGGATACTGTTTACATTGTACTGAAAGAGGAGACTTTTATATAAAAAATTAATAAAGAAATTCTCTGAACAACAACAAAACCAAAAAATCTCTACTTGTAGTTTGAGCATGGCATAAACATTGATGTTTTGACAACGGAATTAAAACAATTAAAAGAATAATTATCTCAGTACTACTTTGACATGGAATAGAGCACTTAGTAGTAATGAGCCATTAGAAGGCAATAAAGATCATTTTGCTCATATAGGAACTATTTTTCTCTGACATAACTCTTCCAAATGTATTGGTCTGATGCCTCATATATGGCAGCAATTAGAATCAGGGGTCTCCAGCAAAATAGCTAATAGATTATAAGGAGTATAGCACTACACATAATCCTGAAAGCTAAATGAATGACATAAATGGTTCCAGGTAAAGGTTGACTGGTGCAGAAAACTCTTTGAAACATTGAGTTATCCTCCAGTAAAGCCAATTTCACACAGCAATAGGTTCTTAATATTATTCCCACTTTATAATCCAAATCTAGTAGTCTCTCCCCACTGCTGAGAAACATTTTGATATGTTTACAATGCTTAAGAAGTACTGTCATGATTCATTAAAATTAAACTGAGCCAAAATAAATAAAATCTATCTGGTAATTGATTGTGCTTTCTTTTCTAATCAGCTCTTGAAAGGAAACTAAGGTTTCTTATACAAAAGAAATTAAGACTTTGTTTCTGTATCTGCCCATGTCTCCTTGCCCACCAACATGTAAACCTGTTGACACATGTTTACAAGATAGAAGACAGGGCTTTAAGACATTGAAGTGCTGGAGCGTGTCCAGAGGAGAGCTACCAAGCTGGTGTGGGGTCTGGAGACCAAGCCATATGAGGAGAGGCTGAGGGAACTGGGCATGTTTAGTTTGCAGAAGAGGAGGCTGAGGGGAGACCTCATCACCCTCTACAACTACCTGAAAGGAGGTTGTAGAGAGGTGGGTGTTGGCCCCTTCTCCCAAGTGAAGGGGGCCTAAAGGAAAGATGAGCTGAGGGGAGACCTCATCACCCTCTACAACTACCTGAAAGGAGGTTGTAGAGAGGTGGGTGTTGGCCCCTTCTCCCAAGTGAATAATGACAGGACCAGAGGAAGTGTTCTGAAGTTGCATCAGGGGAGGTTTAGATTAGATATTAGAAAGAATTCCCTTACAGAAAGAGTGGTCAGGCACTGGAACAGCCTGCCCAGGGAGGTGGTTGACTCATCATCCCTAGAGATATTTGAGAAACATGTAGATTTAGCACTGCAGGGCATGCTCTAGTGGCAGAGATTGCCCAGGGGGGTGGAGTTGGGGGGGGGGGGGTGGTTGGACTCGATGATCTCAAAGGTCCTTTCCAACCATGAAGATTCTAAGTTTCTGCAATGATTAGGTTACTACAAACTTCATGAAAATTGGCAACTGGAAGGAGGAGACACAAATATGCATCTCTGATGTGAAGGGAGACCGAAATTCAGAAATTATTGACCATGATTGGAATCAGCCAAATGTCCACACAAACACGCCTCTAGCACCCTGGCTGGCCACATCGTGTGCTTCTAGTGGTTGTCATGAGGTTATGGAAAATTTGGCCTTACTTTTCTTGGAAGAGTTAGGGGACAACATTAAAATCTGTAGGCAATGAGGCGTTAAAAATTCTAGTACTCACAAAATAACTTGCTTTTATTGTGTTTATTCCTGTACTTGATAGTTCAAAAATGTTAGGGAGTTTTTTATTTAAATGTGAATATTTATTAATAGCGTAGAGCAAACAAACAAATTGCTCCTGGAATAAGTGGACTTTAATGGGGTACTTTCAGAATCACAGAAAAAGTCATTTCTAACAGTGAGTACGGAATTGTATTAGAGAAAGGAAGATGTTATTTTCCCAGAAACTAATTCTCTGTCTCCTTGCCTCACTGCAGAGCTTCTGACTGTAACATTTCCCACACCTCCTTCTCCCTAGTTCCTTGCAACAATCTTAACAGAGAGAGAATCTGGCTGAGGCTGATCCTATGGTTTGACATGCAAATCTTTTGAGAGAAATACTACATTTGAGACAAAAAGGAGAAATCTTTTAGGTAGCAAGTTTGTTTTTTTATTATTATTATTATTATTACTATTATTATTATACTTACAGCTGCTTCATATAATTTAAGAGCTAAATAAACAGTAAAATAATTTCTAGGGAGGCAGAATAGCTGTAATAGGACTGAGAAAACATTCAGCATTGCATATAAATTTTTTTTTTTTTCAAATTATTATGCCATTTCTTAGGTGGCTTTAACGTTATTACATACATAATGTCTGTTTATATAGAATCCTGGAATTCTTCTGTATGTTGAAATTCTGACTTATTTTCTTTCTTTCTTCCAAAATGCTGGGATCTTCTATGAAGCTACCACTGTCTCCCTAATATGTTCCAGTACAATCATTACATACAGTACATATTCATTACCAAAAATTGAGGATTTCTGACATAACTGCTAAACTTCCAAGGAGTTGCTCGGGATTTAGAAACACTGTTGTCATTGATTTTAACAAGATTAGTGAAACTCTACTGCATGCAAACTTTTGAAAACTGAGGTGGAACTGTTAAACATTAATGACTACAATGGTAAGACTCAAATAATTTAAAACAATTGAACTAATAATACCATAATGCCTCACCAGAATGTTATGGTAGTCTATCATAAAATAAAGAATAATTCATCAAGGAATTTTATTTTTTCCTTCCTTCAAATATCCCTTTTTGATGTTTCCTATCAGCCACGACAAATAATTCCCACAGTAGTACTGTTTTCTGTATTGTTGCTGTAGAACTGGGTAAACTCTTTTTTGTTGTTTATAGATAATTACAAGTATTTTAGAGCTCTTATAAACTCTTGCTTAAGTATTTGCCATTGTGGGATTATAATCCATTTCAGTATATGTGTACACAGGTACATATCTACACACACACATCTTGAACTTTGAGGAGACAGACAAAACAATAACAAAGGAAAAATGAAAGTTGGTGAACTGATTGTGAAAATACAATATTTGTCTTAATGTTACAATGCATTTTAGCGATGGTAACGGGAAAATTGGAGGAGAAAGAGTACTGATTTTCAGTGTGGCTTGAAAAAAAGAAATAACAGAAAGAACAAATCGGGGTGAAAAACCCACAGTATACAAAAATTAACAAATAAATGGCAGTCTTTACTATTATAACTGAAGGAAGAAAGCCACTGGGAAGTCTGAAATCAGAGATTTTGTATGCAGGGGAATGCAAGAGCAAGTGTCCAACTTCTTTTCTGCACATCTCTGACTGCTCTTGTCCATAACATCTCTCTCTAATAGCCCATCTGGGGATAATTCCTGAGAAACCTGTAGTTATCTGCTGGAAGCCTTCAGAAGTGGAGAATGGGGAGGCTGCTGTCATTTCTCAGTGGAAGAGGGATGTGTACATTTTACGGTTTCTGCTGTGATAGAGTTGATTTTCATATTAGCAGCTGGTATAGTGCTGTGTTTTGGATTTGGGATGTGAATGGTGTTGATAGCACCCCAGGTTTTATGGCTGTTGCTAAGCAGTCAAGGCCTTTTCTGCTCCTTACACGACCCTGACAGTGAGTAGGCTGGGAGCGCACAAGAAGTTGGGAGGAGACACAGCCAGGACAGCTGAACCCAACTGACCAAAGGGATATCCCAGACCATGTGATGTCATGTTCAGTATGTAAGCTGGGAGAAGAACAAAGAAAGGGGGGACGTTTGGAGTTATGGTGTTTTGTCTTCCCAAGTAACCGTTACACGTGTTGGAGCTGTGCTTTCCTGGAGATGGCTGAACACCTGCCTGCTGGTGGGAAGTACTGAATGAATTCCGTGTTTTGCTTTGCTTGCACACACAGCTTTTGCTTTACTTCTTAAACTGCCTTTATCTCAACTCACAAGTTTTCTCACTTTTACTCTTCTGATTCTCTCCCCCATCCCACTGTCAGGGATTGAGTGAGCATCTGCGTGGTCCTAGCTGCCAGCTGGGGTTAAACCATGACAGTATGGCATTGAGGAAACCCCAGCTATGGAAGGAGACCATGACTGCTGTGCTGGTCTTTGCTCAAGTCTCTGCTCTCTGACAAAAGTATCAGGAGCTCCAAAGTATTGCTCCTCCACAAAGCTTTGCACAGAACAGGACTGAGTTGCCTGGGGCACCAGATGTATTTGAACAAGCACAGCTCCATGTTCCACTGAACAACAGGACTGGGAATTTCACATGTGCAGTCAACCGCCCAGACATCTGGAAGCAGAAACAGCCTGCATATTGCACTATCACCCAAATAAGTTCTGTAACCTTTGTTTTCTGAGCTTTACAAGGGAGGCATCTTATTAACATCAGTTTTTAAAATAGCCATAGCATGTGATATAAATAAAGTGCTTAAAGCCCATGTCTCCTGGAGGGTACAATGATAGGCAGTGAAAGAAGACAGTTTTGGGTGAGTGGCAAGAGTGAGTTCCACCTCATTTCCATGTTTCCATGCTCAATAATCACGTTCCCTAGGTTCCTAGGTTCCCTGGGGAACCTAGCCCCTACACAAACCTCTACAAATACTTGGGACACTGCTGATTTGCCTCTGGGATTTATAGAATGAATGCTGGGATTCATGAGCTACATTGCACTACATGATAAAAGGCATTTTATGTCAAATAGTCACAGTAAATTTGTAGCTGGAAATAACTCCACAGTAGCTAGACTTAAAGGATTTGATCATGTGAAAACGTACCAAAGCAAAAAACTAGACTATTGATATAAGGGTGTATGTTTTGATTTTGGATATACTAGTCAGATAAACAAAGCTGTGCATGTTTTTTGTATATACTAAGTTGGATCACATTGTTATCTCAATTATTTCTCCCTTCATGCAATTTATTTGTTATTCTTAAATAATCCTTCTTGTTATACAAGCAGAAAAAAAGTCACTTCAGACAGTAAATCTACCCACATATATTTTTGTAATTCACCTAATTTTAAAGTAGCTGAATTCTCTCCTCCTCTTCCATATTTGTCATTTAAATAGATATACAAACAACAAACAGAAAGTATTGCTTTTGGACTTAAATTTTCTGTCATTTTTCTTCTTGAGACAGATTTTTTACAAATTAGTTAAAAGCTCCTCAAAAGGTCTTCTAACGGAAGTGATGATGTAGTTTGGTAACAGCTTTGGTAGGAGGATGCTTAAATTGGTGCAGATGGATAGCTACAAAACTGTCAGTTTAATTCCACAGTAGTCACTAAAGAAAGGAGTTTATGTAAAAGATAGAGTGTTTCCTCCCGAGTTTGTTTCATTCTGACACTTATATCCATTTGTACTCATTTTGTTTCTAACAGTTTAATTTTTTTCCCAAATCACCTTGTTTTTTCCATCATTCCTTTTAGTTAAGCACTACTACAAAATTGGTTTTGCTCAATTTACATATTAAATGCAGTAAAATGTGTTACCACAGAAGTACGTGCCTCAGAATGTGACAACCTGAAAACATATAATTTTATGTGTTAAAGTGGGTTCAAAACCTGAAATGTTTCATTTAGTTTCTTGCTAGGCAGCTGAATTTGCTCTATTTCTAGTCTGCTCTGGTCAGTTCTTAAAGCAATTTCTAAGCATTTAGCTCACAGTAAGAGAAATGCTTCATTTTATAAAAAGTCATTTTATATTTTTCAGTCCAGAGTAGGCCATCTTGGCCTAATTATGTTGTTATTCAAAATATTCCGAGGACAAGTCAAACTTACACTAATAACACTGGTGAAATTGCACTGAAGACAAAGAAACTCTGCTTTAATTTGGTCAGAAATGTAAGTGGAAACAGTAGCTTCACTATAGACGTTAATGCAAGCTCTTATCTCTAAGTAAAAATTTCCAGTGTCAGTACAAGTTAGCTTATTTGAGTTAATAAAATCCATTTAAATTTAAAATGAATAAAGATTACAGTCCTTTTGACAGTGCAAGTGCAACTAAGATAAGTTGCTGGACACCGCTGGGCTCCTCAGGTCACCCATCGCCCCTCTCGTGTCCTGCTCATTTTCAGACCTTCTCTGCTGCGCTTCATGCCAGAAGGACGTGCCTGCTCCCACTTGGTTATAAACTGTGATGCAGCAGCCTTTTAGGGCTTTACAGCATCTCCGAGCCTTTTATGCTGACCTTTGAGAGCACCCTGATTCCTCTGAATCTGCGTTAAGCTTAACAAAAGGAAGCTCTGAGCGTTTCCAGGCACCATAAGCATTTGCTGCAGTTGGCAGGGAGAATAAATTGTACAAAGACAGAATCAAGATGCAGAAGGGTGGGGAGTCGTGTTAGTCCAAGTACCAGAGACAGAAAAGGAAAATAACATTTCGTATTAAATAGGTACCAACTTGTTCAGCTTAAGGACGTGTTCTCCCTTTAGAAAATATGCTACTCGCTCTTACCATTTCTAGAACAGAGGCTCACCTGAACCTCAACTACCTGCACTTGCCCAGGATCCCAAATGTTGTATAGACACTATATTCATTAATAGCAGTATATCTATATACATTTTCTATCATGATATCATTCTGAGTGGAAAGTTAACAGAACACATTTGCCATTTTCATAAACGCTATTCTTAATATCAGAATGGAAATTAATAAAGGTAATACCTTTCACTGATCTAACTCACCTTAGAGGTATTTAGTAGATCAGCAAGTTTTACTACTTTAAGCCATGTAATATTCTATTGAGCCACACAGAACTACATAAGCATATAGTGAACTGAATGGTTCATGCCAGATGTAATGTACACACACAACGTACGTGTACGTACACAATACATGTGTGTGCACATCATGGCTAATGTCTGCTGGATTTTGGTTGTCTGGTAATTCTGAAACTGCTTAAAACCCAGTACAAAACAATAAAATACTTACTAGCTTCTTCTCTTCCTTTTTTTTAATTTTTCTTCCCTTCACCATGTTGATCTGTGTATAAATTGATTGAATGTACCTTTCCTACTCTTTTTATCCCCAGTGTGGCCATATTGCAGAGTTTAGGGTTGAGGTAATTTTACAAATGTTTTTCTGTCCCAGTGTTAAAAATAAATTGGACAAACTTGGTGTTTTCAGCTCTCAGAGTTCAAAAGTGAGAATTATAACCAGCTATGCTGGGAACCAGAGATTCGGTGAACTCTAAGCTTTTCTTCGAGCAGAGGAAGCTACACTCATGCTTGTCAAGGAGATTAACAAGAAATCTGATTGAGTCTGGAAGACTATTGCTGCAGTGGATTACAAGGTTGATCTTTTTTTTTCAGGGATAAACAACCTCAAGGGCTAGGACACTGGCACAGAAAAGCAGATAATATCACTGGCTGTGAAGAAAAAGTGTGGCCATATGGCAGGCCCAGTAAATGAAAGTAAATGAAAGTTAAGCAATCCATTCAATAAAAGAATGGTTATGTACTATTATACAAAATCGTGACTTTTTTTTTTTTGTCTTTATAGATTAACATGTACCCTTTCTCCAGCTCCTTTCTATCTTATTTATTCAGATTGCATGTTCTTTGGGAAAGGCCAATCTAGTATTAGGAGTATGCATTGGATCCTGGAGCTATCGTAGTGCAAATGTTTGAAAGTGAGTCTTTGAATAATCAGATAAGAATAAACAGGGATAAAGATTTATAGCTGCTGGTGGAGTGTGGAATTTCTAAAAGTGCAGAGGGAAATTCAGGAGAATTTAGCAGTTGACAAAAAAGTTGTATCCTCTAAATTTTTGATCTCAAGGACCTTAAGAGTATTCAGAGATTACTTATCAAATAAAAAAAAAGTGTATAAAAATAGAGATTCTAACAACTTGTATCATTTCCCTCTAGACTGCATGTGTTACTGTTTCTTGAACAGGCCATATCCCTGAATATAAAAACAAAAAACAAGCAACGAACCAAAAAAAACCCAGATAATGATAAGCAAGACTTCAAAACCCTCCTTCGTAATACCTTATTATATTCAAAAGCTGTCACAAGACAAACAATTCTATATATATATACACTTACTAGCAAAAATAGGGCTACCTACTCACCTTATGATAACACACAAGAAGTAAATCAGAGTAACAGCCAACAGCATTCATTTCAGTGATAGCACATCTGCACTAAACGCCGCTTTCTCCCTGCTCAGTGAATGCTTTCTGAATAAGATCAAGAAAAGGATTCTGGTGGTTTTAACTCTGTCCTAAAGCAAGATGATCACTGAATCAGATAAACTATTAATCTGTTTAAAGCTTGTTACTTTTATTTTGCCAAGGCTGAGACGCTTTGCAGCAAAAAAGCAGCCAGGACGCTTCCTGCCAAGAATCAGACACCTCATGCATGTTTCATAAACATGTTTCTCTACTGAAAACACAAGGATTAAGCAAACACTGATTCAGTTTGCAAAGGCTTCCACTAATGATTTTTAAATAACTCCAAAAGAAATCTTGGCTCAATTTAAATCAACAGTACATTCTCATTGCATTCACTATGTCCGAGATTTTACCTCTAATTTTTAGCCACAATACAAACCCTTTTCAGTTTTAAATGAGGGTAACAATAAGTCATACAAATGCACTGAATACTAGGATGCCTATTTTCATTGCATTTGTTGAACTTTTAAATACCCAAATAGATGCTTTTTTACTATTAAGTAAAATCTTCTTAAAATTGGATAGATTGATTAAATGAAGTGTATGCCTGAATTAAGTGTTCATGGTAAATTTTGACAAGAATTCATAATAAAGCTTTGCCATTTATAACGTAACATCACCACACACCAAAATTTTGTGTGAAATAGATCAGTGCTCAAGGAAGCACCTTTTAAAGCAAGACAAAAGACATTTCAAGAAAATAGCAATGCTATATCTGAAAGAGTATTGATAAAGAGGCCTCCTGTATTTAGAAAATCATAAACCTCATGCAGGAATGGAAAAATAATGCTTGGATACCAACATGGAATATTAAAATATGCTAAGGACTAGGCTTATTGCTTAATGTGCATCATAAGCTTAATCACTATTGCAGCATCTCACACACCTGGAAAATTAGTGGAGAGAAAATCACAAGAAGCTTTCCTTTCCAGGCAGCAAAATGGTAAGAACGCTGTTCACCAACAGCTACTGGGTGACTGCTCTAATGATGCACAGATGTAGGTGCAGCTGGAAGGGCTTGGAGGGCTGGCGCTGCGCACCATTCGGTGGCCCAATTCCAGCCCCGGCGACACAGAGCTCAGCCCTTGGAAATCCTTCCCGCTGCTTGCCCAACGTGACTGCCTCTCTTTTAAGAACTGACGTCCCCGTACAGATTCAGCTGCAAAAGGACGGACCACACTCATGAAGGAGAGAAGAGCATATGCCATTTAAATGCCACAGGAGATGAGCCCTCTGTAGCGGACACATCCATGACACCGTATTAATACACTACATAGCACCTGAAGTGCAAATATTAAAAATTATATCATGTGTGTATACTATATCTATATATAAGGCATGCATTATGTGTGCATATATGTGCACACTTTAATAGAAAGTATTTTATAGTCACAACTGTACAAAAATCTCTTATTATTCATAATGTGCCTTCTTTGTCCTGCTTGTATTTTGTAGCGTGTAAGCACACAAAAAAGAGTATTCCCATGTCTCTTTTTCATTCTAGTTATAAAAACCCAACATCATGGAAACAGTCTAAATTCTTCAGTCTTGTCCTTTAGCATCATCAAGTATGTTCTGATGTGCATAAACTCACAAGGCAGAGGGCAGTGCTGCACAGCAATAATTGAGATCGCTTGTGACAAACTGGCCTGGAGACCAGCAGCTGTGGCCTTAAGGTAGCGTTAGGTGGCTCATCTGCCCTGGTCAGATGCACTGCGATACGCTCATGTGGCTACACCGCTACTAGTCTGACAAACTAGGCTTGTTTGCCCAAAGTCATACTGCTGGAGGGTGCAGCGTTTTGCTGAATAGGTTTCCTTAAGGCTTAAGGCACACTTCAAAGCAAACCCTACAGTCCTTTAACTGACGGCATTACACAGAACATCCAAGCACACCTCCCACCAGAAATCAGAAGTTAATTTTTCTTCTCTGTTGGAAGTTGCATGCGTTAATTAGTCCTAAGAAAATTAATATAGTTGAGATTGCAAAGTTTATTTGGCTTAGGAAATGCATTTGTGCATATGCAAGAGTAAATACAGTACAATAGGACAAGGGGTAATGGCTTCAAACTGGAAGAGGGTAGATTTAGATTAGATATCAGGAAAAAATTTTTCACTATGAGGTTGATGAGACACTGGAACAGGTTGCCAGGGAGGTTGTGGATGCACCATCACTGGAATTGTTTAAGGCCAGGCTGGATGGGGCTTTGAGCAACCTGGTTGAGTGGGAGATGTCCCTGCTCATGGCAGGGGGGTTGGAACCAGGTCCTTTCCAACCTAAACCATTCTATGATTTTATGATATACAAAGTAGCTCTAAAAGTCATCTTTGACACCTTGGATGGGTAAAGAAGCTTTTGTAAACCATCTCTACACAATAGAAAATCCAATCTTAAAGAGAAATATCTCATTCAAAGCAATCACAAAGCTCCATTTCACTACAGTGACATGAAAATCATAGAATCATAGGTTGGAAGGGACCTTTAAAAGTTATCTAGTCCAAGCCCCAATATCACCCCAGAAGCTCCTTCATTCCTCCCTGATCCTAAAATAGTCAATAGTCTCTTAATACAAAGCCTGCTGTAGCTGCTGGGAAGCTGTCTTTTAATTTCAACTGGGTTAGTATCAATTCTTGTACAAAATTTGACAAAACTTGTTAGAAGTAAGTAATATTGTATACCTCACTTCTGAATCTACGAAGTTATCCACTTGTTATTAATATTAATTTGGTAGAAAACAAAATACAGAATAGAAATACCTTTGTTTCCTTTACAGATGCACTTATAAGTCAAATATATGTTTTATTATACTTTTTGTGTACATGGTGCTAACTTTTTTGGTTTTAAGGTACCAAAGATTTAAGATACCGATTATACTCATACAATCTCCAAACAGCTAATAATCTTTTATCTATTTAATGTACAGTGAATTCCCTTTTTCTGATATTGCTGTGGTCAGGATATGATATCACTTCTTTTTCGGAGAGGTCAGGCTTCCACCAACGATCCTCGGTTTGTTGGTAGATAGTTTTGTATCAAGGCAGTTTTCTATTTCAAATTCTACAAAGTTTTACTTGAATCACTTAACTTTCCTGCTTACTCTCAAAGCTGGTGTCACAGCTGTAGTGAGATGTTGATGGGAAAAGGTGAGGTTTCTTTTTAACACAAAAGTAGCCAGTGATTCTAGCACGTCAGGAAATAGCGTAGCCTAACAGAAGGAAAGCTCCTGACAAGCAGAAGATATATGAGTGACGAGGATTTCTCAGACTAGTAAGCAGAAACCCTGGCTATCTAGCTGAGGAAAGGATGAGAGAATAAAGACTGAAGACAAGAAAAATGGAGACCTTAGGCAACGTATCTATACACATTTATATACTGCTGTCACTGAGCTTTTTTCATTTTCAATAAATGCAACATACAAACAAACAGAAAATCCATCCAATTTTCTATGTCAAAATTCATGTACAAAAACATTTCCCTGTGACAATAATTTGTAATGGAGGAATTCATTATGCTTCCACTGCACATTTCACATTCTCTGCTTTCCTATGCCTCAGTGAGTAGGCCACTTGTTTCTGTCTCTCCATTCTCCTTGCTTTGGCTGTAACAAATCTCTTTTTCTGGGGGTCTCAAAGAGCTCATTTTTCTTTCCCATAAAAGCTCTCCGTAATGACTGAGAAACACAGCAAAAAACATCCAAGCAGAATTTCAGATACGCTACTGGACTGTTTATTTTGCATTTGATGTGCACGCAGGTAGGTAATGGAATATTAAGCTTCATCCAGAAGAGCTCCACTGTTTCTGAAGCATACTGTTTAAGCTCCGTGAGCTGGTGAATGCAGCTACATGACTCATGTGACTGCTGGAGCAAGCACCCAGGGTTCAGGATTAGGAAGTCTGTTGCTATGAACAATAAAAATCGTATCTACCTGCCTGACCACCGCATGCTGTGCTCTGTAGTGGAAATACTTCTTTTGGCAAGATACTCTAAAGTTGAGGATCCCATTTTAATTTTGTTGATTGTCTTCTATTCACTATCAGCTCAAGCTCAGGTTATTAAATTGTAGAATTTGTAAAAACTCGACCAATCTTGACTCCAGCTATCAGGCCAGCTGTGGAAGATTTGATTTGATATGGGAAACAGGTAAGCTTTGAGTCATCTTTTTCATCCTCGCCACGTAAATACCGCATGGCTGTCTAGATCACCTTTAAACACAGCGCTGCAGTAGCCTGGGCCATTAGTCAGCTCCTGACCTTATTCCTCTCTGCCAGGGATCAGTAAAAGCAAACTATTCCCAGGGCCCTGGATAAAGAGCAGGTCAGGTGGTGGTTCTTCACTACCTGTTCACCCATCCATGCAGAAGAGTCCTTTCTTATTTAGATGTTTTGCCACCAACATAAAACAGCTCCCGAAAATTTTGTCCCTCCTTATTTTGGGGAGAGATGCATTCAACTGCTTACTTTGTTACACTGCATTAACAGAAAAAGGGAGAGGGGCCTTTCTCCGATGCTGAATAACAATTTGCTGAACAACTCTTTCCAGTTATGCAGGCATTAATTTTCATACCTAAAAATAAAATTAGATTCGAGATGGAAGACCTGAAACCCTTTTCCTGCTTGAAGGTGTAAGATAAGTTTTATTCAGGTACAATAATGCAGGGTGAGATATAAAATACTACAATCTTAAACTAATGTAACCAGTTACTGACACTGAGATCATTAAGAAAAAGCATATCCAATTAAAATATATACAGTTCAGACATGATTCATAAATACATTGTACATTATTTGTAATAAGTTGATATTTAAAGAATGCCATTATGAGGCTATTTAGAAAGAACATTTTCAAAATGAATCTGTTTTTATTTTTATGGCACTAATACAAACTTGTCATTAGTAGTCTAAATGCAGAACAGAGAGCACCAGACCTCCTTTTGCAGTTATTCTGCTACTGCTTTTTTTTTATTTTGAGCAATAATTTAAACCCACTGGAACAGCATGCCTTTTTGGTTTTGCTCTCAAGCTAATTCTCACTGCATCCTAATAGGCCAAGCAAGTCAAGGTATGTGTAATAAACAACATCTGCATTTGCCAAGTACATGTACAAATTGATGGATATAAACAGACAAAACTTCGGCATTTGCTGTAATTGATATGAAAACTGATGCAGCTCCATCTGCCTGTTCCATCATATATATATTACATCTTTTTTTCTGGAATAATTCCCAAACTTACCTGACTTTTTACAAAGGGGAGTGAGGAAGGTGATTTACATGTGCAGAAAGCTGCTTCAGTGATCCCTGGTCATTTTAAGCACATTGTCTCTACTTCAGGGATGAATTTTCCTCCCCTAAGCTTCCAAAATGCTAGGAAGTTAAATCTGTTTGACACAACATGAAGATGAGAACAACATCTGAAGAAAATTATCCCCTTAACACTCTATCAAAATCCCATAAACTATCATAAGATGTAAGTGGTACTAGAGTAGGAAGTTTGAAATTGGGATGAAATTCCATTCTTTTCTTCATGTTGATAATGAGTTCTGCTATTTTCCTGCTCTTAATCTAGAAAAAAAAAAAAAAAAAGAAAGAAAAAAAAAAGAAAAAATGTTATCAGTACTGAGGAAATCTTATTAGATTCAACCCTATTTTTAAACATCTAGGACCAAAATCTTCATTCAGACACACTGGTGCCACCCCATTAAATTCCAGCAGTGGCACCACTGGTAGAGAAAGAATGGCACTCAGATTTTTCACCATTAAGTAATCTGTTTTCATTACCTTCTCAGCAGTTTGTTTCATTTGCCTGCAGTAGGGAAACTAAAATTAGAAAACATTTCATGTTCATCATTAGTTTGCTTCCAACGTGAAAAAAACAAGTCTATAAATTTTTCTGTTGGGTTATGGCTTGTGCAATTCTACTAAAAAAGTTGTCTTTACATTATAGTGATGAACTGTAAATGGCGTAGTGCATTATTTTGTCCAAAGTAATTCAAATTAATGACCCTAGAAATATTATTTGAGGTGTCTAAGTTATAAAGCGTTGCCAACAGTCATGAATATTACCAGCAGAATTTCTATTCTCTTTTGTAATGTATGCATTGCCATGTGTTAATAAACTATTTTCTGATCATCTTCAGAACTTGTCGCCTCTTGCAGATGTTCCACATGCCAGTCTTTTATCAGTTCCAGTAGCAAATGTATGTCAGGTAAATGCTGATAGCAAACTAGCAAAAGTCTGAATGCATTGCTCTTGCCTTGACTTGCACGCTTAAGTTCTCATTTCACATTACCTAAAGTAATAGTGATTCTGTCTGAGGACAAAATAGAAAAAAAAATTGAGCAAGTCAAAGTGTGGTGATCTCACAGGGTCTTCAGCTGGTAACTGTGAGAATAACATTAGTTTAGGAAGTGTAAAAATTACTTTTTAGTTTCATTTTCATTTACATGAAACTTTAAGAAAAAAAGAGAAAAAGAAAAAATGTAGAACACTTTTCTGGTTTAGATAATTGTTCCTCCACATGCTAAAAACACATTTGCTTCTCAAGAATGGAAGGGGTGTGTATTTTCTTGCATTGTACTGGCTTATGCCATGTTTACAAGAAAGTGTTAAGCCTCACCAATCAAAGACAACCATATTTTGAAATTATTGAAAAACCCACAAAGTTCATCCAAGCTGGATGGCACCAGAAATAACACACATTTGGGAAACATGCCACGATAGTGGTATCCAGAGACACTCTTAAGAAGCTTAGAGATCAGAGGAAGAGATGAAACGATTTGAGCTTCATAGGAACTTCTCATGACTAAATACTGATGCCAAGACCACTTCTAAGGAAAAGTGGATGGATCATGAAATCATGAAAGCATGAAGTCAAACAACTCCTGGATTTCAAAAGAGAGGACTGAAGAGTAAGTTTTTCTATGAAGTAATCTAAAAAAATTGCCATGGCAATGATGCAAGTGAAGACCTGTTTTTTGGAGTTCTCATAGATCTGCTGTGCTTCTCTGTCCTGGAGAAAGGGTTTTCTAGCTCACATAGTTGCTTTCTCAGTAAGGCTGGCCAACGAGTAGAAACAATAACTTTGTGTGCACTTGCACATATCTAATTTTTTGCAATAACTCATTTTATGGTCTAAATACCTTTTTAAAATTCCTATAACTTTTCAACCTTTCTTTCTGACAAAGTATTACAGTCCAATCAGCATTAAACACGCATTTGCTTAGTTTTAAAGGTCATTCAATAGCCACACACCAAACTATCTTTAAAGGTAAAACAGAGCTTGAAAACAAACCTGAAACGTATTTCCTCGCATGACATTTGGCTAGAAATCCTATGCAAAATTTAAATTATAATTTTAGTATCAGGCACACCCTTCTAATTTCTTGGGGGCAGTTAGATATTTTAGAAGGAACATTCCTTACTGTAGGCAAATAACATAAATCCTACTTAAAGGCTATACTAAAAATACAGCCAAAGGAAATGCACTACAACATGCTGCATGGAGCATGCATTCATTCACCAAAACCACAGAAACCTGTAATTCTTTCTCTCTTAGGTGGGCAGAATTAATTTCAGATTTGAGCACCCTGCTGCATATCAGGATCACTGATAAGGAGGCGCAGAATAACTGTGTTAACAGAAATCCGACAGTGGCAGGCGCAATGCTGCATTGTAAAAATCACAGACAAAGCTTCTGTGCATGGCTCATTAACAAGACCCTCAGGCCAGGCCTACACCGATCATTCCAAAAAAATCTGTCACAAACTGGAAGGGAGCAGCTGTATCTATCTTAGTCAAAATGTAAAACAGCAGAATATCAGCCTCTTTGAGATAACACGATACCTGTTCCAGCAAAACTACATGCCACGGTGTTAATGAAGGACCTCGGTTTTCCCATGCATGATGGGATTTAGTTTTTTCATAAAAGCTGATAACCAAAGATGGACGTTAAAAGCTAGAATCCTAACTATCCAAACCGTAACCTTCATGCTGTCTGCAGGGAGCATCACCTTTGACTTCATGAAGAAGAAAGAGGTAGAAGGTGGCTTTAAAGAATAAGCTTTAAAGAAGATGGTTGAATATTTTAATACAAATAGAATATTGCCAAGCTGTGAAAACAGTCCTCTTTCAGAAACAGTACACTACAAAAATGCAAAGAAATGTGCTGCTAGAGCCCTACCAAGCAGTTACAGACTAGGGCCAAGCACATGCTTTCATTTTACATGGAATAAATGGTTCCTCAGTCCCTAAGGAAAACTCACACTGGAAAAAGGTAAGCAGAAATTTAAGGCCTTACAGGACTGGAATTTTAGGAATAAAAACAACAGATGAAATACCAAAAAATGGAACAAGGGACTAACAAAGTGCATTTGTATGTTTAAAAATGAACAAAACAAAAAAACAAACACCAAAAAACCCCACCCACCCAAACTACTGAAGAAATAGCACCAGATCACAGAACTGAATTACCAGGATAGATCTATCAACCCCTAAGATAATCATAAAATATCAAAAACTGTGGAACTTCTCCTTTAGGGATGTGAAGAACACACATTGTCATACTACCAATAAAGTTGGTAAATGTCAGTGCGTCTGTGTCCCAAAGCTGAAGATTTAAGTGCTTGATTTCTGCCCACAGAATAATTAAAGACTTACAGTAAGCAGAGCGGCCTAAAGTCTCTCTAGGTGTGCGGGTTCAACAATTAGAAAAACATCTTCAGCGAGAAGTAGTCCCATGGAACCAAAAAACAGCATAGTATTGTGCTTGTATGAAAATAATGTGGTGTTGGTTAAGCCGGTAAATCACGCAGAATATGCAGAGTTCTTCATTTGACTCGGTTCCTTTTTGGAAATTATGTAACATTTTTCAATTACTGAATATGTCAGGCATTAAAGATTGAGAAAGAAACAAAAAGTCTTATGATGTTTATTACTTTTTAAGTTTGGCGGGTAATGGTAACTATCCTCTGTTACCATTTAAAATAGGACAGAAGGCTACACCCAAAGAAAAAGGAGCAAGCATCCCCTCAGGATAACGGCCTTGAGGATGAAATATGATAGTTTTAACTTAAAGACTTCAAGTTTTGTGTATTTTCAGCGGCAAGTATGCTGCTATGAGAAAAGAGGAAGCAGCACTGAATGAATTGCCTTTTAGTTTTCAAGCCAACACAGATACTGAGCTTTAAACACCTCAAGTTCTTCTTAAATGTATTTTGATATATATCAAGGGCAGACTACTTATTTTAAGTGTCTTTATGAAGAAAAACATGAGCCTATACCCTCTTCAGCTGCGACCAAAAGCAACAATGTTGTCTCACCTGACTAAGTATCAGGTTTACTTCCCAGGTATTGACCTTTCCTAACGTCCAGAGAAACAATCTGTACTTGAAGACCATGGCAGCATCACTAAAATCCAAAAGGACTGCCAACTAGCTACATTTCCATTGTTTACACGTCACATACTTTTAAAACAAAGAAGGAGAAGTGTTGCAACAGAATGATCTATTCCTAAAAATATTTGGATTAAGAGAGCAACCACAGTCCCCGAGGACACTTACAGACTTTGCCCACCACCGTAAACACTGTCTCTGTTAGAGCACTCATTTTCTTCCTCAGATTTCATGGAAGCCTCTCAAACAAGCAAGCAAAAACTGAAAGTAAAGCCACCATTTTGGTATATAATGGAACAGAAAATAATCAGAACCTCTACCAAATAAATCACATTCAATTGACCTGTAAGATTTTTCCATATAAAATATGAAGCCTTTAAAAGCATTTATTTTTCAGTCAATTACCACAGAATAGTTTTTCTTCTCCAACAAAAGTTCTTGCTGCCCAGTTTCTTTGAATCTATCCTAATTATTTCTAACAGCAGCTGCGTTTATCCGCATTCTGAGAGTCCCCTTTAAGTGCGCTGAAATGTGTCCAGGCAGAAACAGCTGTACCCTGTCAGGTGGTCCAGAATTATACCCCTTATCCAAGGAAATACCAGATGTTCACAGAAAAGCACAAAGAAGAATCTATTATGTTACAGAGTTGCAGAGATACTTTCTTTTTGTCTTCCCATAGCAAGAATTAAGCAAGTATGAGAAATTGCTCTTGCTGAAAGATATTTTACATTAAAATCTAATTATTCCTCAAATCCTGTACCCTGGTCTGCCTAGTATGTGCTTCCTTCCTTGAAAGGGTGATCCACAGAAAAATATGTTCCCAGCATCTTGTTTTTAAAGTATTTAAGATTGCCTTCTCGCTTATTAACAAACTGCTTAAAATGAAAAAGAAACAAATCCTTTTGCAGAGAGTTCGGGTTTTTGGTTTGTTTGGGTTTTTTTCCTTCCCTCCAGCAACATATGGCAACATCTGTTGCCTCCCTGCTGGACAGGGACTTGGTAGCATTGACTTGCCTGCTACCAAAACTTCTTAAAGTGGCAAGTAGAAAAATTCATGTGCAATAAAAAAAAAAACAAACACACACAGACAGACACACACATATAAATAGGGGCTTGCAAGTTCCTGCGGTTCAGTAAACTGCATGAGCATGCCATTGTTTCTCTAAAATCGACAAACTGAGTATAAAGCCCACTAAGACAACTTTGCTTTCTTGTTGAGGAAATGTGAAGTGGCTTTTTGCTTACTATTTGACTGATCAAAAACCAAACTGTTAATGGGAGGATATTCTCATTTTGCAAAATCAGAGAGTAAAGAGCAGACACTTCAAGTTTCAGACATTTATTAAGCCTCATCAAAAAACTTCCAAACACATGACCAAGTGCAGAGTGAGGCAGGTTTGATTATTTCCTGGATGATTAAGCATGACAATTGTGCGGACGGCTTCCGGAAGACCTTTCTGTGCAGCTTATGGAGATGAATGTGTTGTTCAGAAGTCAGGACGGTCCTTTTTCAGTCTACTGTAGTCTACGTTAACCGAGTAGAACTAGGAAAGAGAGGGGAAAAAAGTAAGAAGTCTGACTATCCATTTTCCATGGTATTTACTAAAAAAGATGCATCATTTGAATTCATTTAGAGCAGTGCTGCAAAAACCAAGTTTGCATCTAGAACTGATGGTATGACAAGGAGGAAGGGAAGTAAAACCAGATCCTTTCACACTCGCAGTTTATATTAATAAAGTTGGACCCCATGACAAGCAATTTAAAACAGCCCAAATAGTCATCGAGGCAATGAATTTACAGACTAAAAGCACATTTTGGCATTCCAGCCTGAGTTGATGTCAAGAATGTGACACTATAGTTTTTTCATTAGTTTTAGTTATGCACAAATTTATTTTTCTTAACTTCCTCAGAGAAAGCAAAACAGCCTACAGCACATTCAAATTACAGCTTTCTGTGCAGCTCCTACAGTAATGATCAGGTCTTCAACTCTTTTCTTTGGCAAGACTACAGAAGTTGGCATAAGAAAAAGAAGTTTACAAAAGAAAAACCAGTTTCATCAAAAGCTAACACTTGTTATACCAGAGCTTTTTACTACGCAGTCATCTTCAGTTTAGAGTATCTGTCTTCCCATTTCCCACAGCACAGATTTGGAAAAAAAAATCCCCAATGATACACACACCCAAATATGGTAAACCCTGGGGCTGTGTTTGCATGGTAAGACAGAAGGGGAATGCTGCACAAGGCATGCACTCTTTAAAAGAATTTGTGCTACGCACTATGTTGAGTTTGCCTCTTTTAGATATTTAAGAAACAGCAACATTCCAGAAACAGCAATGAAAACAAAGTAGTACGTCCTTTCTGGACCTTTAGGGGAACCGCAGCATATGTTATTTTGGAGTGTGGGTTGGGTTTTTTTGCTTATTTCAATTACTTGAACAGTAAAATATGGTACTGAACAGACACTAGCTTTGAAAACACAGTAGGTTTGTTTTTTCAGTAGGTTGAGGGGAAACTTAAAAATATTCTTAACAGGAATCTAATAAAATACCACTTTAGTAAAATATGATAAAAACATGATTTCTGTAAACTACCGAATGTTTTACACATCTTTGCCTGCTTCCTCATTAGTTCAATGAGCTAACCTGAATATTACTTAAAGAATATTTCTATTGCATCCAGTTACTTACGGACAATTGCTTTGTTTTCAAACAATCGACTGTAGAATTGAATTACTGTTTACGTTAAACACTCAGATTTCCTGCTTTGCTTCTCATGAGTAAGTGACAACAGTTCAGAGTTTAGAAAGCTTCAGTTTAGAACTTATGAGGTTTTGTCCTTCTCCCTGTAGTTTATTTCTGAGCATTATGAGCTAGTACATTCTTTCTCCTGCAAATAATTCCTCTTTTTCTTACAGTGTGATATATATGACTGTTTCCATATGGAATCCTTTCACCCCATTGTCAACAAACTCTAGGAAAGTTTATAATCTCAAATGCAGCTCTCCATGCTCTGAGTTCTAGGGACAAACAAACGTTGCACAGCAGAGGAAATATATCACTCATTCAGCTACTTTACAATACACTCAAATACCCTAAAGCAGTAGGCTACACCTTCGATATTATGTTTCCTAAAAATCTGTATTTTTCATTTTACCTTGTACTGGTCACTGGGAGACAGTTTGTTCCAAGGTTCTGGATTATTTTTCTTGTCCCAGCTATTGAGAGAAATGCAAGATATGAGAACATATTAAGAGAATCACACTACCTTCAAAATAAATAAAATTCCTATGTGTACTGTGGTTATTAGGTCAAGGAGAGTCACCCATCCAAGTAAGTTTTCACAGAAGAAGATGCAGTCCTTTGCCAGCAGTCTCCAAGTATCACGCGGTAAAAAACCCTAATCTCTTAATCAAGAAAATCTCCACACACTCAGTGCCAGCGACACTGGAGCAAGACATTAAGGCCTCCACAAACATAAAGATTAAGGCAACAAAGGTTATTTTAATATACGCAGCAAGAGAAGCAGGCACTGTGAATTGTTTTATACATACCAGACATCAGGGTTGAACATTGCCAAACGCATGAGATACAGGCCTGCGCCAACACCTCCAGATCCGATGATCAAAAACAGAGGGATCAACTAGAATAATAATAATAACATAAATGTCATACCAGTATATAACAGAATAGTATTATTATATAGCATTTCTGACTAGAGCAATGATAAAGCAAAGAACAGTTGTAATGCCTGGCCCGCTAAAACCCTGACACAAGCTCCCTGTGTGCAGGACAGCCCCAGGGTCAGAGAGCAACAGGCATGGAAAAAATACCGCTACATGGGGAACAAACAAACGTCCTGTAACAGTACGCTTCTGAGAAACAAACATCGGTCCCTCCACTGCCCAAAACAGCCCCTGCCACCCTGATCGTACAGTAAGAAAATGGGTATG
>VXBO01013583.1:118735-140469 GCA_013400135.1 Rhinoptilus africanus
AGGCCGCCCCGCCCCGCCCCGCCCGCCGCCGAGACGCGCCAAGGGCCGGGCGGAGTGAGGGGCCGCCGACGGCCGGTTGCGCGGTGCCGCCTCCCTCCTCCTCTCCTCGGCGTCCCCCCTCACACCGTCGTGGGAGAGCCGCCGCGGCCTTCCCGGTGGGCGCCTGCCCTCTCCTCGGTGGGGCCGGGGCCGCTTGGATGGCGCAGAGGCGAGTCCCCCGCCTTCGCCATCCCTTCCTCAGCCTCAGCCCTCACCCGTCGAGGTGCGGCCTTCGCCATCCCAAGCTGAGGGGGTGGTTGAAAGGTGGGGCAAGAGAGTTAGGGTTTCGTTGTCTTGAAACGGATAAAAGAGGGAAATTCATTATAGCACCGCCCAGTTAATTATTCTGGTGCAGTCGGGTACGCGGCGTTGAGAGAGACTGGTTTTCAAATTTAACATACACACGATAACGCAATGAAAAAATTATCTTTGGCAGAGAAGTTTATGGTGAAATGAGACATATTTTTTCCAAGGTTGGTTGGATTTCATTATTTTTCTTGTTACATAATTCTAAATGATTAACAGGGCTACTTACTCTATAATACTATACTTGCTGTCTAATAGTGTCCAATTTTGTCTCAATTGCTGTATATCTTATTTTATACAGAATTTGGAACCTAATGGATCTTAGGATCACCAGCTCCTTTGATGTATGGTTTCTTTCACAAAAGGTAACCCAAAATGTAAGTTTGCCCCCAGTCACTAAGAAACTCATGTTTACGTAGAGGGAATATCAACGTGACCTAAGAGAAAAAAGAGTCCCTTTCTGAGGATAGAAGCAGAGTAACTTTACATGAATGCCAATGGTTTGTGTGGGTATATATCAAAGCAAAATTTTTAAGTAAAATAATGAATAAATATATTTAAGCAAATGTATGTCTTATTTCACTTACTAGTTCCATGGGCTGGCTTCTGCTTATTTTCAAGAATTGTATCAAATTGCCCCTGTCACAATAAATTCTAAAAAAACCCATCTTTCTTGGTTATCATTCCATAATCCAATGTTTCTTAGTTTGCTAGAGCCAGTATAATCTGGCTAACACATAACCAGGGAGAAGACAAAAAAGCTGGCAGTTGGCCATATTTAGTAACTTGTACAAATATATTTGACAAGTCATTGGATGACACCAGGAAAATTATAACAATGTTTTCTTTGGAGCAACACAATCCTATTACTTGTCTCACTTGTTTCAGAGTTGATAAACAGAAAGGGAACATGGTTAGTGTGCTCCAAGAGTCTTGTTAACCCTTTCAGTATACACCATGCGGTGGAGACATTATTTTTCCATTTTTTTTTCCAAGTGGAAAAGAGCAATTTGCTCATGCAGTTAAAAGTTTTGAAAACAATAGTTTCACTGCGCACCTTCTGCTATAGTAGTTGAACTTTTCACCATATATTTGGATCATGGGAAATACCAGTTGCCAAAGCAGCTGCAGGATAACCAGGGAGAGACCAAAGGGTAGATGGACAGCCAGTGACCATGCGGGGCTGCTGAGCAAAACTCGCTTCAGATCAAAAAGGTCTGCTTTCTTCTGCACAGCCGATATAAAGCTAAGTGGCAGAAATTCAGAGACACTGAGAGCCTGTTTCTATGCTACTCAGGGATACACTGTTTCCACTAGGCATGTCTTGAGCATCTATTTTTAGGAAATACATCATAGTTTTTATATGCTTCTCAGTATATTTTTTTCCCCCTCAATGATTTATACTTTTGCTGGCTTCTTCTGCTTTTATGAATTTAAACAGCGGCATAGTACCTGGTCAATTTGCAAAATTTGTTATGGATTTTATGGGCTTTCATAAAATTTAATGATTGTGTACGCCAGCTTTTATTGCCTGGGATATATGACTCAGCTGGTTCATTGTTCATATACATGTCTTATTATTATGTTATTATTATTATTCATATACATGTCTTATGTTATTTGGACTTTTGTGTATGTTAATGAATTTTACAGGCAAAAAAATTAAAGTGTGAAAACAAGCAGACTTCTAATTTTAGCAACTGTGAGTTAATATTCTTAAAGTACACCCAGTGCAAACATCGCTGAAAATGCAGTCTCTCAATTGCTAGGCTTGGTGAAATTTTAGGTATAAGCTCAAGCCACCACGCGGCATCTTGATGGTGGATCCGTGGTTCGTAGAAATACCTACTTAACTGTCATGTTTGTGTGCTTGAACTATGCTATAGTTATATAAATTATATATGTTAATTTATAGCAATGCTGTCAATATATTGGCCATACTTGAAGACTAACAAGTATCTATGACTAATCAAGAATCCATCCATTCCCTTACAGAGAGTGAAGAGTAGATAATAGTAGAGATTTTTACCACTCTTTCATCTGTTGCTTAGCTACTCAAGCTGAAAGTAAACACATTTATTTTCTCTTAAAGTTTGGTACCTTTGTGTTCAGACCCGACAATTAAATTTATGACGCTTTAGTTAGACTCATCACTTCTTTTACTCTGAGTATTTTTGTGTAGGTTTCTGCTTTTTAAATAAGTGGATCCATAAATCCTTCAGGTATTTTGTCAAGGTTTTGTGATGAACTGGTCTATTAAGAACTAAGGGGCTAGATTTGCAGTAGTGCTTAGCACTGCTGAAAATCAAGTCCTCGGGTTATTCCGGTGCTTTATCATTTATTTTTTCCTCTTTTCTTTTGTTCTCCTCTACAGCCTCACCTCACGCTTTCTGTCTCTCATTTGTCCTTCTTTGATTGCTATCATGGCTTGTTCCTGTCCTTAGGCTCATTTGAGCTTTTAGTTTCAGAAACTTTTCTTCTATTTCAAATGCTTTGCTTTCATATTTGGTGGTCTTCCTGTTTCTAAATCCTTTTTTCCCTAAACCTTACCTGTTGTTATGAATCGTATATCCACAGATTCCTACTCTGTTTAACATCAGTTACAGTGTACCTCATTTTTTTATATTAGAAGCAATCGATTTAAGCTACAGATATAATCATGTCTGATTTCCTGTAGAACAGGAACATGAGGTCATAATCGAATCAGAGGTTATTTGAAGAATTGCGCTCCTAAGGTTTGACAGAATCAGTTGATTAAAAAAAAAGTTAACAGAGACATAGTCACTTTGAAGTTACATATTTTAATTGGAGGAAAATAGAAAGGAAAGACTTGGAGATGTTCCAACTGGTCACAGATCAAGAAACTAAATTAATTGTGAATTGTTCAGTATCACCAGGATACTTCTCTGTTAATCAGAACAGTGTATAAACAGGATTTTCTGTAGGACATACCAGTTTTGGTAAAGAGGCAAAGACTTCTAAAAATAATTCTTAGCAGAGATAAGGAATTCTAAAAGAGCAAAATGTATTTTAAAACTTTGAAAAGGAATGTAAAAACGTAAATGTAAACCCTGGGGTTTTTTGTGGTTTGTGGGTTTTTTTTATGTCTTCTTGTGCCCATTCGCATGTCTGTTACCTGTGTTATAAGTTCTTCTATTCCTTTCTCTGCTCTTAGCAGGGAGCAACAGCAGAACACTATATATGTCTGCACATCTCTGCCAAACCCATTTGGAGTAGTCTGTTTACATGTTCCTTAAAGTCTGACTTACGTTTGGTTTTAAGATTGTGAAATGGAGTGGCTGCATATTCCAGTCTAAGGACAGTAAGGGACTGAGGTGGATGCACAGGGGCAGTAACATTGCAACAGAGCATCTTGTGATAAAATCTTCCATTAAGTGTAAACATTGTAAATATTATAACAGTTCTGTACAAAAAATAAGAATTTCAGTATGTTACAGGTAGTTAAGTCAAATGTTATGTTTACAAAGAGAAGAATTTGAAAGAAAAAAATTACAGATATAGACCAGATTTTTAAACTGTAATAAAAATACGCATAGCATTTAAGATAACTATGGTGAAAGGAAAACAGCTACTGGAAATCTTCAATACTAACAAAATACAAGGACTATAACAAAGAAGAAATGCATAACAAATGGTACTGAAATACACGGTACAGAAATACCAAACTTCTCTCATTTATGTCTGTCAAAAGTATGGGTTGATAAAGCTTCTTGTCTCCATACATCCATGAAAAATACCCAATAATGGTAGCATTATTAATAGATTACTATTTTATAAAAATATACACCTGATTTCAGTTGGAATGTGTTTATATAAAGACATATTATGCAGCATAATTTGCTAGCAACCATACAAGAAAAAATTCTGTTAAATAAGGCTGCTAGAGATCTGGAAAAAAACCCCAACTTGGCAGAGGTGGTTGTATGTTCTGTTACTAAGGGAAGAATAGTTTTCTAGAGTTTATAATCTGCTCAGCAAGTCCAAGAATAGTATTCTATTAAAACAGAAAACCTTTTTTTTAGTTCATTTGCATTTATGTATCTAACTTATGATTATTAATTTATATTAGAAACAAATTGTTGCTTGGATTTTTACAGTGCTATTTTTAAACTTAAAGATATTAGCCCTAATATATAGAACTTCTGGAATACTACATTTTTAAGTGTACAGCTATATAAACTGCTGTAGCATTAAAGTAATTATAATTACTTTAAAGCAAGTAAATCCTTACTTTGAAATAAAGCCTTTTACTTTAAAATGAGAATAAATAATACTTTAACACAAAGAGAGTGAATATGTGAATATATGCTATTTAGCAAATGTGAAACTGCCCGTAAAGAAAATGAAGCAAGGATTTCCTTGATCTTTCTTTCCTGAAGTTAAACATCTGGTAAAATGTCGATGTATTTCAAGTATTTAAAAATATGTCCTTGAACATAATTTTTATAAAATCCCAGTTCCTCGTCTGTCATAAATTGTGATTGGTGAAACTGCATAAAAAAATGTAAAGGAAAGTTCTTTCTTTGTTCATACAGAATATAAAAAGAATATGATTCCCTGTATATAGACTATAAGAAGGGCACAACATTTTTTAGCATAAAAATGCTCATATCCGTTCTTCGTGTAGAAACCTATTAAAGTGTATATTGCACAGGGAACTAGGTGGCTATATGGGTTGTTCATAACGGGATATTGAGGATTTTTACCTGTCAATTAACAGATTCAAATCTGTCCCCATTCAGTCTCTTTAGGGATTTTGGAACAGTGTGGGCTGAGACAGTGGAAGCACCTCAGGTGACAGATCCCTGCTTCAGTGCCCTTTTACAGGTAATCTCTTTCTTGTGATTGCATCCATAGATGGTATTTCCCTGTAAGCTGCTCTTCCGTACAATTTGAAAAACACTATGAACACTAGAAATAAAATATAAGTTTAATGGCTCAATGGAAAGTCAAAATCTTACCTAAACAGGACTGGTACCTGGAACTGTTTTTAGCTAGGTGCTGCTTCAGCTATTTAACAACTTGTAGCAGACGAATTAAAACCACTTCTGTTTCTAATGCCTGTGATTACCTTAAGGCTTTTGATCTTTCATCTTAATACAGGAGGTTAAAGGATGCATTTTAGTTTCTGCTGTGGAGTAAGGAGAAGCACACTTGAATAATGCTTCCAGGACCGTTCTGTGCTGTTTCTTTTACATATGCTGGGGAAGAAATAGATGGTCGTTACAAGTCCTCTGCTCTTTAAGTTAGGCTCTGATTAATCTTTTGTTTGCTTATAGTTTTACCAAAGTTTACTCAGATCTCAGCTGATTTTCTTATGCTGGGAATCTATGCTGGCCGAGACAAGCCGTGGCTGGCATGACAGTCAGGTTCATGCTACCAAAAAATATCAGGTAATTATTTATAAAAATCTGATCACAGCTGTCTCTCTGAATAAAACTGTTCTCCTTTACCGGAAAAGAGTAACTTGTTATTGACGGCCCTTTCCAGGACATATTGCTGCTTATGAGAAACTGATGCAGCTCCCACGGGAGTGACTCAAGCAGACAGTCTGGGAATAGAGCAAGCTGCTTATAAGCAGCTTCTGAAATGTAAAAATACACCCCACCCCCCAAAAAAATTAGTATAATTGACTGTGCAACAGCTGTAAGGAATGATATATGAGGCCTCACATTCACTACGTATCCCAAACATTAAAGAGAACAATGTAATGCTAACAAAGAAACATGAAAACAGTGTATGTTTACAAAGTACAGTCTTATTGCTGTGGCATTGTCTGCACAAGCTGCGCCAACAAAGGATTACACAGAAAAGCATAAACAGATTTTGTATTCTAATTTATTTTTCTGTATTTTTTTCTGTAATGGAGAACGTCAGTATTTTAATGGAAACACAATTTATAGAAAGAATAAGGCTCCCAAATCTAACAGTTTCAATAAGCCAAAACTTGTTCTCATTTAAGACAGTGATAGAGCCGTTAGAGGACAGGATGAGACGTAATTCTGATCAAGCTATTTTCCACAAACCTAGGCTGGAGAAAATCTCATCTGTCTTCCACTAATATGGGTCGTAGGCTTTTGTTTTCTTTATGGAAAGGGCAAAGAGGGACTCTTGCAATTTATGAACAGGACAGATACCGCTATTTTGGAAGTAAGAATGTTATTCCTGCACTTTCCAGAAAAAACATTATTTGCCTCTCTTTTCTGCTGTAGTTTTTAGAGGAAGGTTAATGTTTGCAAAGTAGAAAGGTTTACTGAATAGAAATTGCAAAAGGATGTTTTGCAGGTAGTTTAGAGATCCAGGATGTTTTATGCACTGCAGCAAGAAGAGACACATCAATCCAGCTGCTAATACCAGACAACAGAACTGTAACTGATTACTTGAGGAGTCTTTGAATTATGTTGCAGATCCTGACGCTGTTGGGTAACACAGAGCCATGCAAAAAGCAGGCATGTGGAGCGTGTTTCACTTGTGTCTCAGTGAATGACAGTGCTGTGAGGGCAATACATTTCACAGAACTTTGGAAATGCAGAAGTTAGGCGTTTAGCTTAAGGAAGTCTCCCTTCTGAAATCAACAGAAAGATACAGGCAGCTCCCAGAGGCAATATAAAGTAGAGCGGGAATAAATCACCCTTTCAGGATGTCATCCTTGGCCCTTCCCAAAATCACTGGAGATACAAGCTGACGCACAGGGATAGACTTCAGTTGCATTTCGGAAGATGTTACTGGATAAACCTCATGCTTTCATTACTCTTCAGAGCAAAACTGAGACACCTGCGTTATCCTGGTACGAACCTGGTAAGACCTGGACAGCTCGTGCAGAACATTTAACAATATCAGTTTCTTGGTATTCTCACATGGTTTACGTTATGCAATAATGTTAGTCTTGGGGTTCCTCCTACACGGGCTATGATGTCAGACACTGCAAATTTTGTAAGCGGCCCGATTTTGCGGACAGTGGCATTTATAGCTGAGAATAAACTATAAATACCGTGGCAGTGGTTTAAACCTTTTCCTGGCTTTGCCACTTGAAGTACAATTTAGACAAACAAAATCTGCCTGGAAGGGCATAGTGCCAACTTCTTGTAAAGACACAAGTAGTGGATCTCCGAGCCATCAGCCTTTCACAAATTACAGTATCTCCAATTATCACATTCACTTGAATCATTAGGACTTGATGCAGATAATTTCTAGAGTAGCAGAATATGAAATCCAGTCCCAGTTTGCCTCCTTTCTGGGTATTAGCCACTGTACTCACTCGACTTGGGAGAAAGGAGGTAGGCCATGTTTCAGCTTGGATGCAGGTCAAAGTGCTGCATTGTACTGTAACTCATCTGCTACAAATTTTGAGAAATTACTTTTTAGTTTCTGTATATGCATTTGTCTGGATTAGTACAAAACTTGGCATTCTGTTTCTAAGAATACAAAGGATCCCATGATGTCTCTTTAATAAATCACAAAAGTTTTATCCAAAAGTGCATGAAAGTATTGCTTTGGTTACTCTTGAGTTTTACTTGTGTTTTTTTGGAAACTTCTACTCTTAAAAATTGTGTGATGTAGCACTTACCAAGAAGTAGTATTCCCATATTATCCTTTCTTTAAATACAGTTTCATTTAAATGTAGGGAAATGTATTATTATATTTACGGGAGAAGGATAATAACATGTTTTGATGTTTGACTAAGCCCATCCTCCTCCTTTAAAGGATATATACAGCATATCTGTAAGATTCACATTGTGTGATTGCATGAAATACATACCTGTAATAAGACTTCTGAGCAGGAATTTCTTATTTGAACAGCGGAGTCTAGACTGAAGTGAAAATGATGTGAAGGAAAAAACTACAGCATATCTTGATATTTTTTTCTTATATGTACTAAGACATCAAAAATTTTCTTTGAGAACAGGCAGGACATAAGAGGAAATTTAATTAAATAGGAGTTTCATAAAGTACTTTCAGTTTTTTTATGTGAAATACCTTTTCATCTTACATCGCACAAGAAATCAGATTAAAGACAACGAATGTTCTGTTTGTTTACTTGCTTGTTTCAGAACATCCTTCCTCCAAAAAAAGTTGACTCCTGTCTTTCACTAACCTATTTGTCTGACTAACTTACACGCTTGTATACTTTGAGATGTTACTCCATCGGTGCTGTCTCTGCCCATCTGTTTTTCCTCTTTGGGACTTGCCCTTAAGAAACACCTCCTTCAGGCTGCCATCCCTATTTACGAAGACATAAGCAGAACAGTAACACTTGTGTGAAAGAGCTGTCTTAACAAACACATGGAGTGCTCCTAAAGTATTCAGGCACCCAATACGCTTCTCTTTTCTCCATGGAATGCAGAACAGATGTGGATGAAATGAATACATTTAAAAATTGATACCTTCTGCAAGCATAATTTCAAACGCTGGAGCTCTGAAAAGCAATACCCATGACAAAAATATGTCTCATAGGAGATATGTTTTACACAACCTCTCCAAAGGAGAATCATTGCTAATTTAAAAAAATAAATAAATCGTGTAAGGAGGCCAGGCTAGAGATTAACTAATTTTTTTAAAAAAGTAAAATAAGGAAGTCTTTAAAAGAACAGTCTCTCTTTTCCATCTTGGATTTAGCATATTTGTTTGTAGGGTAAAATGAGCTTTGAGTATATTTTGGCCAAACTGAAATGACTGATGTGACTGAAAATTAGAAAATTCCAGTACAATGCCTTTTAAAAGAAGTAATCCATACTGCATCTTCTAGAGAAACGAATCACAACAGTGGGGATTTTTGCTCCCTGTCTCTTCCTCTCTGCCCCCTTATTTGATCTAGGAGGGGAGGAAGAATAATTTTCAAGGTCATAGTTCTTTTAAATCAACTTGCTGGTATATTGTTTCATCACCACAGAATCTGGAAGAGAGAGGAGAGTCATTTGAGGGGCTATAGAAAAGACTATGTACTGTGGATTCCCCAAACCCTTTTTCTTTAGAGCCACCTTGAGTCAGAGGTGTCAGACAGAACACAGGGTTCTCATACGGGTTTACTACATGAAACAGTAAAGGATGTAGTGAATCACTAAAGCCAAGGTTACACAGTCTTTTTAATTCACAGCAAGTCCAAAGTGCTGCTCAGAGAGACAGTTTCGTCCATCCTTTGCCCTTGGCTACTCGTGTGCCAGCACCAGTTCACATAAAGAGGTGAAACAGGGCTTCTTGGTAGGGTAGCATTCTGTCAGATGAAAAAGCTAATCTGGCTCACAGTATCATTGAATAATTGCAAAAATTGATATGGGTATTGAGAATGGAAGATGGCAGATTTCATGTGAAACTGCACCCTACCATCATTGTCACTAGGGAGACATCATTATAGTTGGACATTCTTATTAAGAAAAACAAACAAACAAAAAGTTATAATCGTGGCAGTGCAATTGAAAAACAACTTTTATATTTTATTTTTTACAGCATTTCGTGAGTTTGACAAATATTTAAAGCAATCTGGAAACTAACTCCATTCTATATTTGATAAAAAAATCCCAATGGTCTGGTGTTTTTTGTGTTTTCTTTCCCTGTCCAGTAGAAGCATTGGAAGGAGAGAGTTTAATCCAGGGTCTCTCATTTCTCCCCTTCTCCTCATCTGGGAATGGGAAGAAGAGGGGAATGAGGAAGGGGCAGAGGATAGAAATCCTTTTACAATTAAGATAAAACTTAAGAAATATTCAAGAGGACAAAGAAAGGTACATCTTCAACATCCAAATGTTGTTCCTGCTAAATTTCAGAGACTGTAACAAACGAGCTTCTCAAAGCTTCTCTATTATTTTCTAAAATCAGGGTATTTCCTGTCAAATAATTTAAATACAGGGTTTTGCTATTTCCCCCTATAATTGTCAGAATGTAATACGCATACTTAATCTGTATAAGCATAAAAAGGACATTTAGCATACAAATATCTTTGTGGAAGATGGAGCGGAATATTCTAGCTAGAAATCCTGCCCGTGCTTGGGACTGGAGGTGTTCAAGAGGATCTCTGATTTATGAACCATCACCAGTATAGCAGATTCCACCCCCACTCACTACCACTAAACCCTCCAAAACGAAGTACTGCCAAGCTAGGTTTCAAATAATGTAAGAAAAAAAAAACAATAATAAAAATCAGCCTTTCTCTTTTTCACATGGAACAGGTTGTCACTCTGAATGTCTGGCTCAGCAATACGACAGTGTGGAAGAAAATCTGCTTCTTTTTCAGGAATCCTGCAGGATTTCATCCCTGTTCTCGATAAATGCTTGAAATTGAGACTGACCTGTAAAATATTAAATTAGCACTATTATATTATAAACATTTATACCTTGAGGTATTTGTTTCACAGTAGCACATAAAACACGATTCCACAGAGACTTCTGAAGGTCCAGCTCTAACGGGGACTGTTCTGGGGGCTCTGCCATCACATAGGAAGGTAAAATCTCTTTCCCTGACTTGCAAAATCAGTTCACCTTCCTGCATCTGTTTTAAGGAACTTGTGTTTCTTGCCAAGAAATTGATGGTCGCAGGCCATAAGACTGGCCCTTGCCGTAGTCTGTTTTCTCCCCAGCCACAGAATGAGATCAGATCTATCAGTTCTTGCTGCACTTTCCAGGCAAGGTGCCAATATTTTTGCCAGATGCCGCCAGCAGGGTACCTTAACAAAGACATGTCTTAGCGATTGTTTTTCTTTTTTTAAAAAAACCAAAGAAAACTGTCTACGTGAGTCTTGATGAAGTGGAACTCCAAAATAACTTAATCTCTTTTCTTTTGCAATAAATTGTGTAAGTCAGCTCCAAAGTCTTAAAATACAAGTTTTTCAGGAAAAACCTGCATAATTTGGCCAAACTAGATTAAAAGCAGATCAGTTTCTATAAAATCTGTGATGATAAAAGATGTCTTCTCTGTCTTTGCTACACATTGTGCTAATCAGTGACATAATGAATATTAGAAAAAGAAGCAAATTGATTCCTAAATGTCACAATTACATTTAACAGAGAGCATTAAAAGCAGTTATTTCCTTTCTTTATTGCTTACTGGTTTTATTATTTCATTATAATTTTTAATAGAAATACAAATCAGGCTAGCTCAGCTTCTTTTGTTTACAGATAATAACTAAATAGAATTTAAAAGGAAGCTATAGAAACCCCCTCAGCAGAATTTATTTTGTAGCAATTCACAAAGACTTTTGTCAGTATAGCTGAAGCATCTTTTGTCCTCACTGAGACCAAACCAAGATTGTATTGGAAAAGCTTTATGTGAGAAGGGTCATTGACACTCGCATTCAAAGTAATTATTCTTGTAAAATTAATTAACTTCTTTTTTTAAATCTGAGCCCTTAGAATACTTCCCATTAGTAGCAGCAGGTCTGTGCTTTTTATGTTCATTGTGGCAGATGTTCTTTACATCCCAGATTTTTTCAGAATGGTTTGATGGATGAAAGGCTGCATCTGGAAAAAAGTGTATCAGTCATTAAAAACCTGAGCCAGAGCCCACTGAAATCAGTGGGAATCACTGGCTTATGTTCACATTTTTCATATCTTGTTAAGAGGGGGTGAGTCTTGATTAGTAGAAAAGAATGGAATGACATTCTTTGCTTGTGTGGCACAAAATTTCTTTCTCCAGTAGTGAGGAAGAGAAAGGCTGTATTGGTGGAACAATCTGTCATTGCATGTATAGATGGCTGGGTTTGTGACACCACAGGCTTGCAGGTTTCCACAGCGACTACTAGGTGGCAAACCCCCTTGGGGAGTCTGGACAGGCTCCTAAGAAGTGCTGGGAAGAGGTAACTGGTTGTGGTGCACCAGTACTATTGACAAAGGGAAGAAAATTTGAGCAAATGAGAAAACTAAGGTTTCTATGATAGTATTTTGTAAAATGCTTCCTGCCCTCCTTGGGACCATGGGAAGAGTGGAAAGGTGGATTTTTTACTACCTTGATTAGATAATACAACTAGGAAGAATGTACATTCATCATTGATAGAGAACAGTTTCAGAACACAGGGAGTACTTTATCTGAAATTCATCTGAATGAGGTGTCAGGGAGCTGCAAGAGGGAGTTGTTCCGTAAGGGACGGTGAACGAGGAGCTGGTGCCGACAGCAAGGCAGAAAGGGCACAGTGCAAAGGCCCAAAGGAAAATAACAGAGCAGGTCTGGGGATGGTGATCAGGGTCAGACAGCAGTTTGATGACTGTCAGCCAGGTACGTAGCAATGAGGCAAGTCTACGGTCAGTCCAGGATCAGGGAAGATCTTGGTAAGACCAGGCAAGGCCAGTGTTGCTCAGGCAGGGACCTCGGGTAAGACCTGAGCTTAAATGCAGCTCCAGAGCTGCAGAGCCCCCCCAGTAAGGCTTCTCCTGGCTCTTTCTCATGCAGCTTTACCTCCAGAGTCTGATCCAAGGTCAGGGCTACGTCACATCACTGCTGGTCTTAAGCACTGGCAGCCAAACTGCCCTAGGAGGGTGAAGAGCCTGCTGGTGCAGGTCCCTAACAAAGAGTGACACTGTGTGATTTTAGGTTTGACACTTAAAATCTAGAAAGTCGTAACTGAGCATTTAAACTGGAGACTGTGAAAGGCAAATGCACAGAGCACACAGCTCTGAAATGGTAATGCTGCTGAAAAGAAAAACTTAGAAGTTTTATATTCTCCAGTAAAGCATTGGCCAAAGGATGTAAATACTCAGGTAGTAAATGGGAAGCTAACTGAGTGTTAATTTAAATGAGTTCACAAGATGGGAACAAAACAGAGGTGCACATGCTTACAGGCAAATGCTAGAAGTTTAAGGAATAAGATGGAGTAACAAGAATGTCCTCCCTCACTCAAAAAAAAATGACATAGCAGATACTGGAAACTTGGTGGGAAGAAGACAATCAGTGTCACACTGACAGAAAATATACATGAGGTGATAGAATAAACTGTGCCCAGGGCAAAGATGTAGTATACATTCAAGAAACTAGAATCGAACAAAATCATCAAATGAACCACCTCACTGAATTTGTATGGATTGAAATTTCAGACCTGAACTGGACAGAGGTAGTACTGGGTCTCTCAATATCCACGCGGAAAGGATGACAACACAGACTGCGAGACTCTGAGAAAAATCAGGAAGGTAGCAGTTGTACTGAGGGACTTCAGATACTCCCACTTGGGATTGGATGAACACGATACTTGAGATATAAGCAGAGATGAAAATTTTAGACTTTACGAATTACTTTCTCACGGAATAAGTGATGAGTGAGCCCACATCCAAAAATACAAACCTTGACTTTTTACTGAATAACTAGCAGGATCTACTGAAAATCTTACTGACTAATTGCTGTTGTCTAACAGTGACCATGTATTTATTTAGCAGTCCTACAAAGGCAGCAAATTTCAAAAAATCCACACTTCTTGTGCTCTACTTCAAAAGGAACATACAGAAAAATCTTATACAGAAATATCTGTACAGAATACAGAAGATGTAGAAATATCTTCTTAACAAGATACCTGAAAGGAGTGCTTCAAGGAATTAAATCCTCATAGGCATGTAAGCTACTGGAGGACACTATACTGGAATGACAGCTTTAGTGCTTATCACCTATGGAAACGGCAGAGAAAATACAAAAGGAAGCTGAAATAATTTCCAGCAAAGTCAAGGAGGCTACTATAAACAGGAAGGAATCCTTCAAATTGTATTTAAACCAAGAAAATTAGAAGTATCGTAAGCTCTAATAGATTAAATGTAAAAATATGATCAATTAGGCAGAATGGAAAAAGAATTTGAGAATCAACAAGGTAAAAGAATCAAAATGAGTACTAAGTCATATTTCAACCACAGCAAAAACCCTGCCAGCGTCCATTAGGCCAGTGGATGATTTGTATGAAAAGTGTACTTAGGGAGATGAATTCTTTCCATCAGTATTTTCTGTCTTAAAGAAATTAAGATACTCCCATGCTAAAGTGCTGTTCTCTGGGGGAAGAGGTCTCAGCAGACAATCTGTCTGAATTTGAAGTTATTGTGGAAGCAGCTACAGATAAAATACTAAGAAAAAAAGATAAAATGCTCTGATAAAATACTAGGAAACCACTACTATCGCAAAAACGCTGTGAGAACTCAGGTATGAAACAGTTCAGCTACTGATGGTGTAAACTGTTGTTCGTCTGGGCAGTAAATAAAATATCAGATGAAATTCAGTCTGGATAAATGTAAAGGAAGTGAAATGCAGTGTAGATAAATGTAAAGAAATCAATGCTTCTGAGGAAGAACAATCCTAGCTTCACAAATAAAATGATGGACTCGGAGTTGACTGTTTCCACTTAGGAGCAAGACCTTGGGATTATGATAGTTTTATGGGAGCGTCAATTCAGTGCAGTCAATGCTCACCCCATGTCCCAAGAATAAAAAAAAAAAAAGTTTAAAAATTACTAGGAAAGGAATAGACAAGAAAACAGAAAACATGATTATTCAATAAATGCACAATTTGCCTGCATAGATATATATAGCCCATATACAGCCTCTCATCGCAGAGAGGCTATATATATTCATGGAAGGAAAACAAGGGTCATTGGAGAAATGGAAGTCTATCTCAGTCACATTATCTGAAGTGACTGTGTTTGCTGGGATTCTTCAGCCTGGGAAAGAGATGACTTGGGAGTTATAGCAGATGGCAGGATCCAGGTTCAAAACAAATAAAACAAGGTTGTTTTCATACATAAGATAGTATTCTGCATAAAATATTACATGGGTTGCAAGGGAGAATGGACAAGTTATTAGAAGAAAGATTCTTAGAAGAAAGACTCATTACAGGCCACTAAATGGACAAACCATATTAGGATCAAGAAATTCTCACAGCTGAAAATAATTGGAAGTTGGGAAATCAGTAGACAGTATCATATATACTTGCTTGGTTCCTGCTTTTCTCTGGCTGTCCACTTGAGGGTAGAGAGACCCTTAATCGGAACCGGTACATGACCTCTATAGTCTAATAATTTCATAATTCTTTACTATTATTAGGTATTCTTATTTCTTTATACAGTGGCCCAAATTATATGTACTTTACAAAGAAAAAAGAACATGACTTACTTGATGAGCTCGCTATCTGAAAGTCACATGATAAAAATGATTAATATTCCTTCTATAGCTTTTATGTCAAAGATCTTTAATCATGACTGAAAATTCTGCTACACCTGAAATAAATCATAGACAGAAAAACAATAAAAAATGGAAATACTTAGTCTGCGCCAAATTGGGGCGGTTTGGGAATACAAGCGTAGGACAAGAACCAGAAACAGAGAGCTATAGCAGGGAAGCACAAGTAAACTGTGAGACAGTGTGAGAGACAGTATCCATTGGAACACGGCTGCTTTTGGAAGCATGGTGGTAAAAGGGTATTTTGAGAGGAAAAATGAACCGAGTTTGCAGGTTACATGGAACGCACTTTAAGTATGAAGGATGCCTAGAAAAAAACCCAACGCACTTGCCTGAAAATTTAACAGCGACTAGAAGGCCAATACATTGGCCTTGTGTGTTAAAGTTGTATGGCAAATGTCATCTGCCATAAAGAAATGACAGATGAAAGCTGTGAAGTGTACTGAAATCTAACCCGAGAAATTTATGACTGATGCAGCAAAGGTGAATATATAGGAGGGATAAAAATGGAAAAGGAACATGGTAGAAGCTGAGAAAAAGCATTACAATAGATATGGCAACATCAGAACTGCATTTTTGAAAACCAGAGAAAGGAAGAGGGAAAAGTAGATGAGAAGGGAGATGAGCCTGGACAAGAATTTTAGCTGCATGGGCAGATGGGAAAGCTGCATGTGAGGTATGTTTTGCACTGAATCTTTCAGACATAACTTCAGTGGTGGCAGTATCTGCAGCGAGGTCTGAGTTGAGGATGATGTCCTTTGTGTGGGCATGAGTGGCAGGGAGTGGTCTCACAGGGGCTGAAAAGGAGGTAGGGCCAGGGTAAGGGTGGGAAGATCTCTCTTTTAGCTCTGTGAAGCTTAAGATGACAAAAAGCCACAAAATTACTTTTTTTTTTTTCTTAAGATAACTGTTTGATTAAGGAGTTGCAGGACTGGAACTTAACAAAGAGCAGGAAAGAGAGGGTATGGAGGGCAGGAGTCTGCTGCCTGTGAGTATCTGTATGAGCACAGCCCCTCACATGGGACCTGACTCCAACAGAGATACACAGATCCATCTTTCTCATCCTTGGGTTTATCAACTGCATCCTGTATCAGCAAGTAAAAGAGGCAGCAGGGCCTATCTCTCTTTAATCCTAAAAAAAGACACACACTACTCGGCATTGGCAATTCACACAGAACTAAAGGTACAGGTACCCCTAATTCTAATATTTCAATATTGCAATCTTAATATATNATACATACTGTTGTTTTTTACTCTTCCTGGACTCTTTTACAACATGTGTACTGCGTAATCAAAAAAAAGCCTGTAATTAACAGACTGAGGCTGAGCGTGGCCTAAGGAGTGCAAGAAATATCTCAATAACTGATGGGAACATTCCCTTGCAGCATTTGACTGCAGTAGACCTTGTAGCAGCCTGAGGTTTATTATTTCAAAGTCTTATTGTTCAGATACTACAGATACTGAATTTCCTCCCTTTGTAAATTAAACCGGCAAGGATATCTGATTCAGTCTTTTTATATTTTACCATCTAATACTAGACAAAAGAGCAGAGATCACTGAGAGAGGTGCTTGCTGTAATGGCACAGTTAAAGAGAGAAAGCTGGAACAATTCTCTTTGGAAAGATATCTGAAGAGGTCAGTCTCCCTACTACAGATGGTGATGTTTTGATGGACAAAAAAAAGAGTTTGCTGTTTGAATTCAGACAGGTAGGTCATGGCTTTAACTGTCTGCTCACTGACAGAAAAAAAAAACAGATACAAGATTTCATACTATTATTTCTGCATTCATAGTTGATGGATGAGTGAAAAACATACTTACTCTTGAGTTTATTCCCTAGGTGAGGACATGTGGTATTATTGTATTTATTTCTTTGAAAACTGGAGACTTTCATTAAACGAAGAATGATATTTTTAAGGTAATTTACGTGAGTGTGACTGTATTCTCTGCTGACGTGCTTTTGTGTAACTCCTTCTAAAATGGTCTTTACAGAATGACAACAAAGATTCTTTTTTTCTTGGGGCAAAAATACAGTCAGAAGATATTATTTTCTGTCTTTCTTCAGGAGCTGAAGAACATCATTGAAATGGAGGTACAGACACCTACTCTTGCAACAGGCTGAGCACTGAAGGCTGGACCTGAATGCTGAGATAATTGAAAGACCTGACGTGCTTGACATGACCTGATATACTGAAATATTTTGAGGCAATTTTTTTAGCTATTATGTTAGTGATGGAGCTGCCATGACATTTTCATACCAGATGTATTATTTCAGCTTTTCATAATTTTCCTTTAAAAATTACCTTTTAAGATATTTTTTTATGAGGGTAGTACTTAAAGGTGCTAAACTGACAACACTTACAATCTATTTCATGCATATAGCAATGTCAGTACAGTGCCCGGCTCCCAGCGGTGTGCCAGCAATACCTCATTTCTTCAACGCAAAAGGCAACTGAACATTTCAACACCCTTGATTATCTGCTGAGATTGGCAAAGGCCTTGCAGAAATAAGGGGAACAGACATTCTCTCTGAAGGCTTCTTTCATTTGGAGCGTGAATTCTCCCTTCTTTTCCCCTTACTTGAAATAGTCTGACTCTACTAAAGGAGGTTAACATCTACTAAGGACTTACCTTTGAACAGATGTTTTAATGGCCAGAAACTTACAAAGAATGATGATCAAAAAGATAAACTGGTAGTTCTAGTTAATTTCTATGCTGCATGTTTCATTTACTTCTAATTACTAAATCTGGAGAATTTGTCAGTAAGCCCTATGCTAGTAGTGCCCAGAAGTTTAGGGAAACGGAGAGTATATTTTAGGTACTTCACATTTTCATTTTCATTTTATTGATGTGGTTTTTTTTCTTTTGAGGAATGAGGGCAAAATATGCAAGCTGACTACAGAAGATAACAAAGCATGTGTGCGTGCTATTTTCAGAAATAAAAGTGTGAATATTCCTTTTGGAGGGGGGAAAAAAGGAGAGGAAGAATAAAAAGATTAAGGACAAGAAAGAGTAAGACAGAAGGGCTGAGAGGGCTCGAGTAATGGGACAGAATACAAAGAGGGAAGGAGGAAGGAGCGGTTGGGCAATGTAAGCTGCTGCAGGGGAGCAGGGGCAGGCAGCCATTAATTAACTTCCGCCTGATTACCTATTCTTGCCAGAACTGTTTAAGTAGAAACTGGAATAATCCTAGCATTGCAGGCTGCCCCAGAGAGTTGAACTGAAAGCCAGACAGTCCGTACATCTGCTTTGACTTTCATGTTTAAAGGAATTGTTAAGTTCCTCCACCGCTCTACGGGGTGCTTCTCTCATCTGTGATCTGTGCTGAAAGTCCTCGTTCTTCGAAGCTGTCCGTGTCCCTCAGTCTGCTCTTCTACATAAAGCTAAATTTGCAGTCAGTTCTATTTACTTTTCCTTCCCCTTACATGTGATTTGAGTTGTCCTGCCAATCACCGTGTATGGGACAACATCAGGAACCTGTCCATTGGTAGGCAGGGGGTTCTGCAGAACTTGTTGCTGCACATGTCAGCACGGATCTGCAGAGTCTAAATGGAGGGGTCTGAGCCCTTCTTCTTGCCCTATTAAGATTGAAACTGTGTGTGAAGAGAAAGTAGGATGGGGACGCCAGATAAAGGGAAAAAAAACCCTTAAGGAGTGAAAAGCTAAGACATGCAACTCCTACAGGGATGCTGCTCAGAGTTTTGAAAGAAAGACTAGACTGCATGGGCTGATAGCATATTTGAGTAGGGCTCGCAAAACCAGATTCAGGAAAGGAGTTCATTTTGCCGGCAGGCTGCCTATGTGAGGATTGGTGGAGGAAACAGGGGTGCCAGTGTGAGCACATCAACTATGGATGTGATAGTGGGCTACAAAAAAATCTAGGAAATTCAAGCACAGAAATTAACATAGAATTCACATTTTTCTTTGGAATTTTCTGCTCTTCCAAAGTACTCAAAATCTGAAACATAGAAAATTATTATTAAAAGTATTTCAGATGCATAATTACATCATACACCAACCAGACATCTCTATGGTCTCTTTAAAAAAAGACGACTAATACACCCATGGCACATGAAGAGGAGCAATACCAAGAGGAGTTTTGGCTCTGAGAAGGCTTGTGCGGGTGACACACGCAGAGATTGCTAAATGTAGCGCAGGCTCTCGTCACGGACCATATGCTTGCCAACCTTTATGTTCCCTCCACGCTTCATCATAGAACCAGTTTGATCCTACTTGCATTTATCCATTGTTAAACACACATCTTCCAATAATGCTCTTACGATTCTGTTGCAAGCTTTCATCTTTAGCACTATTATCACAGAATCATAGAATGGTTAGAGTTGGAACCGGCTTTAAAGATCACCCAGTTCCAACCCCCCTGCCATGGGCAGGGACACCTTCCAATAGACCAGGTTGCTCAAAGCCCCATCCAGCCTGGCCTTGAACACTTCCAGGATGGGGCATCCACAGCTTCTCTCAGCAACCAGTTCCAGTGTCTCATCAGCTTGCCAGTAAAGACTTTCTTCACAATATCTAACCTGAATCTACCCTCTTTCAGTTTAAAACTGTTATTCCTTGTCCTATCACTACAGTCCCTGATAAAGAGTCCCTCCCCATCTCTCCTGTAGGCCCCCTTTAGGTACTGGAAGGCCTGAGGTCTCTCCAGAGCCTTCTCTTCTCCAGGCTGAACCACCCCAACTCTCTCAGCCTGTCCCCACAGGAGAGGTGCTCCAGCCCTCTGATCATATTTGTGGCCCTCCTCTGGACCTGCTCCAAGAGGTCCATGTCTTTCCTGTGTTGAGGACTCCAAAGCTGGACGCAGTATACCAGGTGGGGTCTCATCAGAGCGGAGCAGAGGGGGAGAATCACCTCCCTCAACCTGCTGGCCACGCTTCTTTTGATTCAGACCAGGATATGGTTGGTTTTCTGGGCTGTGAGCACACGCTGCTGGCTCACGTTGAGCTTCTCATCCACCAACACCCTGAAATCCTTCTCCTTAGGGCTGCTATCTCTATTCTTGATCCTCAAGCTCTTGAAGTCGTAATACCAGTATGTCAGAGCATCTAAAGATGTCCCCGTTCTTTCAATTACAAAAACAAGTTTGGGGGTAAAGCCAAAAAACTGATTATTCCCTCAGGTTTTTTAAACACCTCATAAAGGTTTTGAGCAGCTTTTTGGCGGAGGACTGGCCACCCTGGGTGTGTGCAGGGGTTGGGGGTGGCTCCTGTGGGTGAGGTGGTGCTGGGACCCTTGTGCAAAGGGCAATGGCCCCACGCTGCTCTCCTTCGCCACCCATCTCTCACCTTTGGGTGTTGAGCTTAGCTCCTGGTCTCCTTGTGATGTGGTCAAACAAAAGCCCTTGGGTTTAGGGTTTTTTTTCTTTCTTTTTCCAAATGTAATGGCTTGCTATTTTTGAAGAGCACAAGAGTGAGCTTGACAAAGCAATGAAGTCCACAAGGAAGTCGGCTCTTACAAGAGGGGTTAAATAAAAGCAGGTTTATAATGCTTTGTTTCCACAGGGTGGGGGGGTGTGTGTGTGTGAACAGACGAAGTGCAGACTGGTTTTTGAGCTGTTTTTCCCAATAAATGTGATCATAGAATCGTTTTGGTTGCAAGAGACCTTTAAGATCATGAAGTCCAACCGGTAACCTAACACTGCCAAGTTACCATTAAACCATGTCCAAGTTACCATTAAACCGTATCTCCACATCTTTTAAATACCTCCAGGGGTGGTGACTCACACACTTCCCTGGGCAGCCCGTTCCAATACTTGACAACCCTTTCAGGGAAGAAATTTTTCCTAATATCCAGTCTAAACTTCCCCTAGTACAGCTCGAGACCACTTCCTCTTGTCCCATCGCGTGTTACTTAGGAGAAAAGACCGACCCCCACCTCACTACAGCCTCCTTTCCAGCAGTTGCAGTGGTAAGGTCTCCCCTCAGCCGCCTTCTCTCCAGACTAACCCACCCTGTTTCCCTCAGCCGCTTCTCCTAAGACTTGTGCTCTAGACCTTTCACTTTCCTTTCACCTTCCTTTCACCTTCATTGCTCTTCTTTGGCCACGCTACCGCACCTCAATGTCTTTCTTGTCGCGAGGGGCCCAAATCCGCAGGTAGTTGCTTTGTATCTAACCAGAAGCTAAATGCTGAATCGTGAGGTGCAACCGAGAGGTTCCTGGACCAGACACGGGTCCCCTCCCTGAGAACAAACGAGCCTGCGCCGAGACGTTCCCTGAAGTGCTCCCC
>VXBO01013583.1:140503-152926 GCA_013400135.1 Rhinoptilus africanus
GAGTCCCCAGCGCCGCCCGGGACGCTCCGTGCCCTCGCCCCGCTCCGGCGGGAAGCGCGAGGCGGACGACGGGCACCGCCGCCTCCTCCCGGCTTCACCGCCCAGGGCGCAGGCGCGCTTGGGGCCGCGCACGCGCGGCGGGCGCCGGCGGCGGGCGGGTGCGCAGGCGCAGCGGCGGGANCGCCGCTGCCCCCCCTCCGTCCCTCCTTCCCCCCTCCGTCCCTCCTTCCCCCCTCATTCCCTCCCCTCGGGGAGCGAATGGCTCCGGGACCCCGGTGCCGGCCGCTCTTCGGGCGGCGTGGCGGAGGCTGCCCCTGTCAGTCCCAGTCGTTCTGCCTTTCCTCCTAATTTAAATGCCTTTAACGATGCTGAATTCTCCTTATGCCACCTAGTAACAGAACTGTGCTTTTTTTCCTGCAGTGGACCGCACTTCGAAGAGGAGACAAGTGAAGCCTTTGGCAGCTTCGCTGCTGGAAGCTTTAGATTATGATAGCTCTGATGACAGTGATTTTAAAGTTGGAGATGCTTCAGGTAAATATGCTTCCTCATCTCCTCGGTTACGAATTACCTCGTTTTTATTTTGTGGTTGCTCATTTAGTATACGGGAGACAGAATGGTGCTAGTGAACTGTTGGGACTTGGAGCCACTTGAAGTTCAGCGACTCGATTGGATAACTGGAAATTCTTATGCTCCAGATAAGAAACAGCTGATTAAACAAAACATCCATGCAGTACCAAAATTACAAATAATTTTTTTTCTCAACAGAAAGCTCTTGATTATCAAACAAGTTTTGGCAGAAGCATTTGAGTAGCTGCTGTGCTGACTGCCTATCTATTGCTTTTTATTTCTTTAACGTAGAGTTAATTTTTGAAGTATTTGCTACATTTAGTGTTGAAATAAGAATGTTCTAAAGCCATTTTGTTTTGAATCAGCCTGGATAATAGTTTGTTGCGGACTTCAGAATTTGCCTGTTTCTCAAGGTTAATTCCACTCGGTGAGTGAAAACCTTAAGCAGGAAGATGATCTGTTCAGGTTTCTATTGTTTTTCACAATAGACAAACTTAAAGTATCCATTCAGATAGCTATGCAGAAAGGTGTACACATTCCATGCTAGAAGGAAAGCCTTGCTTCGGGGTGTTTTTGTTCTGCAGTCTTTTCTGTGTGTGTAGATTCCTGTATCTGCAGTGAACATCCCCAGAAACTGAAAGTAAACAAGATGCCAAAATAAAACTAATAAATTCAAATATCTTGGAGGGAGGGAAAAGAAGGGGCAGGGCCATGTTTGTGAATAAACTGTACACTGGATGTTCTGAGGTGTATGCTTAAGGAAATAAGCAAAGAGATGCAGGATGTGTAGGATCTAAGGGAAGCATTATAACTCTTTGTCAAATAACTTCACTTTGTTACTTCTGCATTGGGGATGCTAATCTGCGTTGTCATGTGAATGTATCTTGCAAAAATATTCCACCTCTCCATTTAAAGGCTTATTTTTTAAGCCTTTAAGGAGGCAAGCTCCTCCTTATTAATGAACTTAAAAATGCCTAATAATGATTTCCTCAGTCTCAGTTTTAAGATATGCCTAATACCTAATTATATATACCTAATGCTCCTAATCTTAGACATATTTTCCTTGGTTGGTTTGGTAGAAGCAGGCTGCAGTGATTTAAGAGATTATAACTGATGTTGTCTTACCAATTTCATGCTAAGATTTTTGGGGTCTTGTTTCATTTACTTTTTTAATCTTGTTTTGGGGATTTTTGATCCTTTCTTTTGAGTAAGGGCACTGCCTTTTGTAAAGACAGTTTGCCTTAAATGGAAATGATGTTTAATTCCTGAAGATTTCCCTATTCTGTAACAGTAGCATAGGCAGATTTAAGGGAAAACGAGATTTGGAAGTCAAGCATGGGAGATGGACACATAATTTAGAGCAATATATTATTTGATTAAAAGACAATCATTAATGAATTAAAAATAATGAATAAAGCTTCCTGACTCAACTATATGTAAATGCAGAGGATTCATTTGTAACTGATATCCTCTTTGACTTTTAGGTTTATTTTATCTACACATGGCGGGGGTCTGTGTCTAGCCTGGAGAGCATTTCAATCTCAGTTTCACTTTGAGGAAGTTGGATGGGCTTTCCCTTAAAAAAGCAACACCAAATTGAAACAAGCATATGAGGAAAACCCCATGTTCTACTTATATTTTTCTAATTACTGCTTCCTGTTCATATATTTCATTTATTTCATATAGCTTTGTTTTAACATCTCAAAACCTGTATCTGTCACTTCTAGTAGAAATTAATTCTGCTTAATAAAATCTAAAATTTACTGAAAACACCGAAACAGCAGCAGCAGTTTGACATTTTACAATTTATTCAAAGATTTTCAGTGTGAAAGAAGAAAATTGCGAGGGTTTGGAGAAGTTGGGGAATAGAAAGTTATTAAACATATAACCATTTAAGTTTAAAGAAAAAATAAACGTTTCTTGTGTGTAATACAAGTTAAATGAATAGTTGCAGGATCTTTGAAACAGAACACCTGTGCTGATTTAAAATGAAGATAACAGCGTTAAATTTGATTGTACTTAGTCCATTTAGATTTGGATGGAAGAAGTGCTGAAATCAAGGGACTCTTGTACACCCACACATATATCTGTAACTAAAACTGATAATTTCACAGGTTTTTTTTATATATATATAAAGAATATGTGTGTACACACAGAAGTAGGCCTACTAGACAAATTCTGGATTGTTGCTAGTGGAAAACAGGTTTTCCTTTTCTTCACTGTGGATTCAGCTTTCAAAGCATAATGTATTTTTCTCCAGTACAGTCAGGGCTGTTGCTCTTTTTCTTCTCTCAGTGACCATAGAGGTTGCTCCATGTGCAGGCTGTTGCAAATCAGTATTTGGTATTCATTTAAATTCAAAATTTCATTGCATAGTTTGCTTACAAAGGGAAATAAATGTGACAGCAGGAAGAAACAGTCTTTCTACAATGAATATGACCATAAATTCTACTCATGCACTCAGAAGAATCCCGTAAGTATGGTAATTCCACAGCTCTGCAGTGTATGTGATTTGCAAATGCACAAGTAGGTGTTTAAAAAAACCAAACCAAAACAACCCCCAAAGTCTGAAGTTGTTTACCCACTGGGGATTATGTTACATCCATACATATGAGCTTTAGGATGTTAAGTGATATGTGCCAGTAGATGATATTGAGCAAGTAAGTCTAGGAGGACTGAGCCCTGAACATTTAAGCTTTTACACATGCTCATCGTTTTATCAGATTTCTGGCAATATGATATGCATTGAGGATTTGAAAAATTGCCATTAAGTACTATGAAGAAGGAATCAGTGTTTCTAAATGTTTGTACTCAGAATCCTGATGCCTTGGTAAATTTTTTTCATTACAGTAAATATTTCTAATTACCTAACCTCCATTTCCACCAAAAAAAAAAATCCATAGACTACATGGCCATTACTTACAGTGTAGTTAATTTATTTTCTTTTGGATTCAGGTCACACCAACAGGCAATTGCTGCCTTTTGCACTTTAAAGATCTCATCATTCTGACACCTGTTTAGGGAAACTGATTTTAGAAGTTTTATATTCTTGTACATTTACTTAATGTAAATAGTTTCAGGCCTTTTCATTATGTTAATATTGAGCAAAGTAATTTTTTAACGGCTTCTCTTTTTCTACATATTAGAAAGTAGTAATGCCATATTTTAAAGTACTGCATTTTTCTGTTTTTTATAAACACCTTGAAAAATTTTGTTCCTTAATTTAAAATGTCATGTGATCTTAATATGGGATCAATCAAAACCACTGTTACTTTGGAGTCAGAGTGCACAAATGCGTGACTTGAAATGATGGTACTATAATACACTCAACTGGAGTTTTTTAATAAGTTTCACAATAGAGATCAGTTATTTGAAGTTTTGCTTTTAAGGTAACTAGAGCATACTATGTTGTTTGGTTTTTTTTTTTTTAGTTATTCTTTTTTCATTTGGTTGGGGTTTTTTTTATTTTATTTAATGGGAGCATCTGGAGATACATGGATGTCAGACATCAGTGTATAGTTGTAGAGTAATTCCAAGCAGGATTTCAAAGCAACAATCTACAACTTTTCTCTCTTCAGTGAAATTGGTCAGTTTTGGCAGCTCATACACTGAAATTGAAATGATGCAGAGAAACTTAGCGTGGTCCCTGAACAAGAGTGATGTGTGAATTTATGGACTGGCTCCCTGTCTCAGTGTAGCTACGAAGAGCATAGCTGAATGCTGCCTTGAAGAACTGGATTCTGTCACTACTTCTACTACAAGTCTCCTAGACTCCAATTTTTAGAGACGCTTGTAAATGTTTGTTGTTTTGGTGTTGAGCATGGAGCCTGACTTGCGTAAATATTATGTACTATTGTTGCAGTTGAGGTCAGTAGGAGCTCCATTTAAAATGTGTAATGATCTATATAAATGCATATATTAGATATATATATGTATATATGCATATATTAGGTATTCTGAAAAACCTGTGACTTGATCTAGAAATAAAAAGTTGCAAATATCTTTCTGTAATTTGCTTCCTCTTAGCACAATGGAGATTCTACTTTTGCTTTCCTGTGCAGGACACTGTAATATAAAAAATGTTTGTGAAGCACCAAAATGCTGTAGTGATAAACATTACTGCAATACTGATGAAGAAAGTAGTAAGTTTGGTTTTGAGCATGAACTTAAATGATACGTGACAGAAGAGTTGTAGGGTGTTGCAATATTTTCTCCTACCTCCATTGTCTACTCAATTAGTAAATTATTACAGTTGCACAATTGTAGTTGTTACAATCCTTCAGGGCTTGACTTTGCAGCTGTAAGGTGTAGTCCCTCAAAGTGGAATTCACAAGGGCTTTTTCCTATCGAGAAAGTGGAAAATACAGGCATTATGTTCTCTTGGGTTATCTTCATCCCAAGTGAGATCTCTTCTCTGTACAGATGTCTGCCACTTGAAATAACACTTTGGAGTGACAGATGGGCATTCTGAACTTTGGGCATTCTCTTTGGAAACACTGAGATTTCTGTTCTTCTGTGTGTTTACTGACAGCAGAGGAGTAATGTAGCAGAAATCTAGGCTTTCATTCCAGTGGATTTAGCAATGGGGTGATGCTGTTTTTCTTTGTTTTCCCTCGACTCGTCTTTCCAGTCTGTCTGTCCTTTATGGAACCTTTGCTCACTGGCTTAGTGTCGTCCTGCTGGTGCAGTCAGTCTTCAACAGAATTTTCATGGTCTCCTACTTTACTACTCCTACTTCACTTTTTTTGCATCTCCTCTTTTTTTGTGTGTGTGCGTCCATCCATTGTGTATTCCATGCCACATGGAGAAGATTCTTTTGCGTTTTATTAACTCCAGCTTGGTGTGATAGTCTGTCTGCAGCCTGCCCACCTCTGAGAGTCTAGACATGCTCGGTGAGGATGGGACGTTTCTAGTGTTTCTTGAGCATATATATACTCCTTACAGCGCCTCAGGGACTTAGACTTAGCATGTCCCAGAAACATGTTCAGCTGTCTCCCAGGCGTCACGTCCCTTGTACGAGATGCGAAACTTGTGTTTTTCTGGGAAAAATGCATATTGTAGATCACTATTCAATTTAAAGGATTATTTAGGACTGCAGCTTTGCTGAGGAAAGTCATGGGGCATGCCATACTTTATCCCAAACAAATAAAGTTTGATAATGTTAAAAACAGTTGAGGACAATGTCTGAAACTGGGAATGTCAAGAAAATTCAAGAGGTAGGGTAACTGATTCCATCAGTGTTAGAACATTGTAAATAAGGTAGTTCCCAGTGCCTCCAGTCAAATTTGGCAACATTTATTTTTGAGTGCTTTTACGACTTGAATAGGTGTCTGCTGAAATGCCGTGTGATATAATTACTGTTAGTGTAGAAGGGAGGAAACTGCTTACTAAACTTTTATTTATATTCCTCTTCCAGGTTTTTTTTCTTCTATTAAACTAAATACTTGTCTTCTGAAAGAAGTGTACATGGATCAGTGATCAATTTAATTTCCTACTCTGCCCAGTCTACGTATGCAGTTAGTGCAGAGTTTAGATACTTTTTTCCAAAACATTATTTGAGAAGTTAATTCCTCTCCTTAGAGCAGTTAATATCTTAATCTATGTTGGTGTTGTTTTGTATGTTCTTAATTACGTTACTTTGGACAGTTCCATTTTTTAACTGCCAGGTTACCAATGTTGAATTGCCAGTAGCCTACCAGTGTTTAATCATTATACTCAAAAATAGCAGTGGCGTATATTGAACTGATGCTAGATTCAGTTTTTTGAAGTTATGTTGAAAGTGAAGTATTAAGCCATTTGAATTTTTGCTTTCAGTATAGTTATATTGGTCTTAGCATAATGAGCCTCTGTGGCTTTAGTCTAATAGACAAATGTGATCAGGAATTTACCAGTTGCACAACTCTGCCTTCGCAATGTAAAAGTTCATGTTTTCTATTTACGATCTAGGTTTTCCTGCCTTCTTTTTACATCCAGTTATTAATATCAGAACTTTCCAGTTAGTTTAAGCATTTCCTTATGCTTTTGGAGTCTTTAAAATTATTTGCAGTTTCTAGATCAAGTGTCTAGCAAGTACAGCTGCTTTTACACGTGTTTGGTATAGCACATGTGCAAAGGAATTTTTGTGAGTCTGGAGCTGTTCTTGTAAGGAAATTTATGGGCAGAGGCTGTTGTTGACAAACAGTTTTTTCAGTGCTTTCCACTCTCCTAGTCTGTCAGGATGCAGGCAACCTGGGTGAGGGATTCTACACGGTGTGTAACATGGAGTTTTAGCACAGATACACAGGTAATTTCATGTCACCGTGTCAAAGATGTCCACCTTGTGATTGGGAGACAGAGTCTAAGGGACCACTAGAGACAGGGTGGTGGTGACTGAATGGCTTTAACCTCCAAAAAAATTATCCTCACCTGTAGCCTGTTTTTTGTTACCACCCTCAAAAAGAGGATATTGTGAAGCACGCTGTGGGCTGGATGACTTCTCACGTTATGCTTATAGATTGTTATTTAACAATATTATTTAGTCAGAATAAATTCAGATATGGTAGTTATTTTCTGTATTGAATGCTCAGTTTTTTGGGTTTGTCCATCCTTTTCAATGTTCCAGGATCCTGGATTGTATTCTTTGTATGTAGCTTTGAGCACCTGGGTAAGACTGAACCAGAGAGGACTCAGTGCCAAAAAAAAAAAAAAAAAGAAAAAACTTTCCAAAATGATGCCAGATGCTTCTCTTTTGATATCTGGAGTTGGTTGGGTTTTGTTAGTGGAAGAGGCAAGCCCAAAATCAAATCTGTGATTTCCTTTAACTAGCTTCTCCTTCAGACTTCATTTAAAAACAAGCAATAAAGCTGCTTTTTACAGAGCTTTTTGTTAAGCTAAATACCGCATTGAAGAATCACTGTATTTTTGTGAGTGTGTGGCCGTGTACTTAAGTAGCATAGCACTTACTCTCTGTATACACAGATTTTCTTAGAATGTAGAAAAAAAAGTCCCAGGGTATACCAGTTGCATGTAAAATGGTCCTGCAAAACCCTGGAAGGATTTTTTTTTTTAACTGCTGTAGTGATTTCAGTAGTTTTTCCCTGAAGTTGTGTGCATGGTACATATTATACAAGACTCCACAGCTGACGTGCAGATTAATAGTAACTTTTTAAATCTTTATTACATTTTTTCTTGTGTTAATTCTGGAGCATAATGTTCTGTCCTGGAGAATTCCTCTCAGAATTACCCGCTTTAGATTTGACTGCCACCTGCTGTTGTGCTCAGTAGAGCTAAAGATACAAGGTGTACAGAAATAAATGATGCCTTTCTCGCAACTCTTCTCTCTCATATTTGTTCTCAGTGGAAATCTGTATTTTTCACTATTTGACAGTGTATCTGGCCCCATCTTTCACTGAGAGTAACTTGACTTTTCTCCCATAGGGAATGACATGATATGGTTGCCAATTTGAAAGAGCCATTCTTTAAGAATTTCTTTCAAGGAGAAAATTGTATACTACAGCCTCTTCCTAACTGAAAGTGCATCTGACAGAAGAACACCTGCAAAAATAGCTGTTATCACAGAATAGCTCTTTCAAGAAAAGTACCTATCACGGTGGATGCATTCAAAGAGAAGAGGGATATCCCTTACTATAGGTATCTCTAGCGCGTACATGCATGCAGAAAGGAGAGCACAAAGCATAATGTGCAGGCAGAAGGCAAAGAGAAATTGCAGAAGTGAATGAAACTAACATTTATTTCTCCCTCTGCTTTATATTGTTTGCTTGTTTGCATGGCACAAAACAGCTAGAGAGAGTACCCTCGGTTTTGTAGTATTGATATACAAGAATCACTGTTCATAATTTAGAGCGCTGTTAAAGAGCAAACTATACCGAGACTGAGATCCTCTTCAAAAAATGAAATGGAAGATTAAATTCACAAGAAATCTAAGCATATTTAGAAGTGGAACAGCACAATTAAATCATCCAAACAAATTGCCGACGTGGACTTAGGGTGTGAAAGTAAAACAAAAGAAAATAACATAAAGTAACTTAAAAATCCAGTTACATTACTTTTAACATGGCAAAACCCTATACTGCCTTATTCACAGTGAGACAAGTAGCGCACATTGGCACTCAGAACCTGTGAAATGAGATACAGAAATACATTTTGCTTTTAAACATACATACAGCATTTAATCTATAATATAAATGTCTAGTATGAGAGTCTAGCTTTAGGAGTTACTTGTAAAGTGTGAGACTTGGCAAATATAAAATAGTTCGGGTTGGAAGGGACCTTTAAAGATCATCTAGGCCACCCCCCTGCTGTAGGCAGGGACATCTTCCCCTAGACCAGGCTGCTCAAAGTCCCATCCAGCCTGGTCTTGAACACTTCCAGGGATGGGGCATCCACAGCTTCTCTGAGCAACCTGTTCCAGTGCCTCACCACCTTCATTATAAAAAGTTTCTTCTTTATGCCCAATCTAAACCCTACCTCCTTTCAGTTTAAAACTGGTTCCCCTTTTCCTGTCACTACAGACCTTAGTAAAAAGTCTCTTGTTCTTATAAGCCCCCTTTATATATTGAAAGGCCACAATAAGATCTCCTCCGAGCCTTCTCTTCTCCAGGCTGAACAAACCCAACTCTTAGCATGTCTTCATAGGAGAAGTATTTCATGGCCCTTCTCTGGACATACTCTAACAGGTCCATGAATATGTATCCAACCAAAGTTACTGTAATTTAAAAATGATTTTTTAGATTGCATATGAGTTAATACTGTTTCTTTATTTCTTAGACATGCCTGAGGAGTGTTCTGCTATTTCAGAACTTAATTGTGTTTTACTTCCATTAAGGCTGGTAGGTGTAGGGAAATGACTGAATTACTCTCTTCTCAAAAGACTGTACAATAACTTGTGTTACTGCATTCACATATTTATTTTCTGCCTCTCTAAAGATTAGAAAGATTACAGGAGATTTTCACTTTCTGTTGGCTTCTAAGGGGACTGGTAACATTAATATCCGGATCAGTAGCAGCGGCGCTGATGGATAATTTTTTTGTTGTTGATAATTATATAATCTCACCAAATACTTCCACATGCAGGTATATACAGAAAAAGACAAAACTGACCAGTAACAACAGAGTTACTGGCTAGTCATTGACAGTCTTCTGGAGGGTGGAAATAAATGCAGTGTGAAGAGTGTAGCACACTGGCTCCACTGTTGGTTTATTTAGCTTTACACAGAGATGGATGTGCACAGAAATGCTCTTTGTAAGGTGATACTGGCTGGTGGGTTTTTTTTTTTGGTAACTAAAGTGATTAGGAATTTTTTTAGGTTTGCAAGCATCTACATGCTTGTAAGTCACAGTGCATCAAGAGCTTGGTGATGTCTGTGAACACACTGAAAACTGTAGCCATTGCCTAACTAATCCTTGCATTGGATCAAGCGAATTTGTATTTTCTTGTTAATTTAAAAAAATATATTCTGAGTTTCTCTTCATTAAAACTAAAGCTTTAAGTGAAAAGTAGTAGGTGAATATAAGAGGAGAGATAGTCAAGGTGGATGATGTTTATAAAATTGAACAAGTTCACTTGTTATCTTTTTAAATAATTTTACATGTACTTTATAGTACAGATGACTTATTGTTGTGATTTTTTTCATACATGCGCTCTTCTGTTCTTTCTATTGCACAGATTGGCCTGTGTTAATTAACAGAAGTAGTGACTACACACAGATCAATACCATATAAGTTGTATAAGGTTAGAATTTATGCTTTGTTGTGCAGCTGCAGCACCGAATGAGGCATAGTTTACGCAGGATTGAGAACTGAAATAACGTTGGAAATTAAAAGAGCCCCCAAACCCTGAAAAACAAGCCTGTACTAAAAATGAAGGTGTGAGAGTATCCATACTATTGCTATTACTTGTTATATAAACTCTTGATTTTGTAATTTTAAATCTCTTCTGTTGAGTAGCTATTTTAATTGGAAGATTTAGAAAACACTTCCAGAAATTAAAAACTGGGATGCTCTTTCTTTAAGATGTAACTTCACATGGAAATTATTCTGTGCTACTGCTTGTTATTAATATCAGCTGCATTTCAAAGGAATATTTAATGTTCATTTAATAAATTCTGCCATCTTTTTTTTCACATCTTAAAATGCACTCATGTTTAACAGATTCTCAACATACCACTTGAAATGGCAGTATTTGGACACCAGCTGAAAAATTAGGTGGAAAACCATATGAGGGAGGAACATGCATCATTCTTTTGTTTAACAACTTGCTTCAACAGATTTTATTTTTGGGGGTACATTTGTGTCGGAACTTTTTTTAAATTTTCATATGCTCAACAGATTCTGAAGGAAGTGGTCATGGGAGTGAAGATGCATCAAAGGACAGTGGTGAAGGTTCCTGTACTGAATCAGAAGAAAATATCTTGGAGGAGGAACCAGCAGAAGTGAAAGTAGAAGAGCAACAGCCCAAAAGCTCCACCGAAGAGGAGGTGCCAACAGCAGACAAGGAGGTAATTAAAACTGAAAAGAAAGAACAAGAAGATGAAGAAGAAAAGCCAAAAAAGAAGAAAGAGAAAGTAGCTGAACCTGATGCTGTGGCTGATGAGCAAACCAATGAACCAAAAAAATGGAATTTGCGCAGGAACCGACCTTTGCTGGATTTTGTATCGATGGAAGAACTAAATGATATGGATGACTATGATAGTGAAGATGACAATGACTGGCGGCCTACTGCTGAAAAAAGGAAAGGAAAAAACGCGCTGCGAAAAGAGGGGAGTGATGGAGATAATGAGGATGATGAAGATGATGGGAGCGGAAGTGATGAGGACGACAATGATGAGGAAGGTAATGAAGAAGATAATAGCAGCACGGCTAGTGATGGAGGATCCAAGAAGAAGAGGAGTAAAGTTCTTAACAGAAATAATGCAGATGATGAGGAATTGACAAATGATAGCCTGGCTCTTTCACAAAGCAAGAGTAATGAGGTAGTGCAACCAACTTTCTATAATCTATCTGTTGACAAATGGAAACTACACCCCAGTAGCTATTCTGTTAATTTGAAAAGTTAACCTGATTGGCTGGAATTGTTTTTGCAGGAATAAACGAAGCAGCAAAATTGTGCTAAATAGGCACTGCATATTAAATAACCTTGCTTGGACCATTTGGTTAATCTAATGCCACTAAAGTCAATAGAGACACTTCTCTTGGCTTTAGGGGGAGTTGGATTAGTTCTAAAGCAAATGGGAGGTCCAGTATGCAAATCAACATGTATTAGCAGGGCTTTTAGTTCAGTTTTAGCATACATGTTGCATATCTGTAATCTTCTAAAAGTTAAAAGCATCTGTGATATATTCATAAAATAGCTAAATGATAGGTTATTCTTTACCCTAGCCCTTTGTGACAAACATCAAAGTCTGTTCACTGATAGAAGAATTCTAAGTAAAGAAATATGCACACTGACTTTAAAATCAAATAGGATAATCATGGTAATTTGTGTTGGGTTTGCTTATAATACTTACAAATGAAGTAATTTCTTACAGTACTAAAAAGCATTTGGGAACTATTATGGTTATATGAAATATCTTCTAATTGCAGAATGTGAAAATTACATGTTCAGTGTTTAATAATGCACCTTTTTTTTCCTGTGCACAATTACAGTTGCCTAAAGGTTGTGCCTGTGGAAAAATTAAGATATTAGGTTGTCAGAATGGTTGACTTCATGTCCTGCAGTAGCAAAATTTTGAATGAAGTAAAAAGAGTTGCTGTAAACTCGACGTTCAGTTTTCATAAAATAATTGCAATGTCAACATGACATTTGATAAACAATAGTGATATGGCACTATTTAAAGTTCTGCTGTTCCATTTAATCTT